>NQII01003431.1:254913-273030 GCA_002778355.1 Clitarchus hookeri | reverse complement strand
GAAGGTCAGGAGCGTGCGAGCCGTCATAGGCTTATCGCGGCGCAACAAGTTGGTTTGCCTTTGTGACTCGCCGCCCGCTTCTTGTGTACCAACCTGACCTTGGCACACTGTTTCCTCGCTCCAGTGGGACAGGGCAAGGGAATCGATGCAATTCGCCAACACATAACAGTATAAACTACCTTTGCTGGTATGAACGACTGCAGTAAATTTAAATGTAATACTTATGAAATTTGGATCAAGTTAGGATATGGTGAGTTGGTACACAAATTTCCGAAGGATAGAATTATGTAAAAATACTTGAAAACGGGTAGTGAGAGGAATGATGGAAAACAGGGAAAAGCTGGGGTATAAAACTGTAATAATAAAATGAAAAATTGACTTTAATAAAGAAACAAATTTATTAAAAATATATCGATAAGGAACGAGTAAAAAGTGGCATTAATACTCGTTGACCTACTACTATCAAGCCTAATTAAAGTGATTTATTCGCTTTCCTTCGTCGATGGGGGCACGGTGACGTAATACGAAATCCCATATGCGTAATAAGGCTTTAGCATAATCTGTTACGCCAAAAATGCAATTCTCAGTTTTTTTGCCATTTCCCGAGAAAAAAAAATGCCATTCTTTGTAATAACCGAGCTGCATGTGCCAATGAATAATGACATGTTCAATATACTGTGATGAAGACTGGCGTACATATGCTTAGTGCAGGCCGTTCTTAATTTCATATTGACTCTTCTAAACAGCATCTAACTAGATCAATTGTGATATTATTTTCAAAACATTCAACAAATCAGCATATTAAAATGCCGATATTATCTTTTGTTTCATGCTATTAAACTACAGTCTCAGACATTCTCGTTTATTGTGTGTATATACATATATATATGCATGCAAACAAACACAAAAGTAACGTGTAAAGCTGGTTTGCACATTACAGCAATGCGTGACAACGCGATGGGCTGCGACGAGTTATACTTACTGATTAACAATTGAGCTAATGCCTTTCTGCGATGAATCTGAGATGGTGATGCTATCTATTTTAGAGGGTGAAATTTGGTTTCTATACCTCACGAATGTTACAAAAGATATACGAAAAACGTTGACGCTGTCACACTCATATGTTTTGCGTGTAGTAGTTAAACAAGTTAAACACGCGCGTGTCGCCTTCAAAATGTAAATAAGTAGCTGTTCTTATTCTCCATGTGCACAAATACTTGCTCTTCTTCTCCGTCGCAGGCCATCGTCAACAATCGCAACGCAAGAATTTAGCACAATGCATTCGTCACTGACGCACTGCGACAGACTGCTGCTTCATCCTGATTGGCTGAAGCTCATCGCAACGCATCGCTGTATTGTGTAACCACCTTTAATGGAACGTTCAATATAATTGTCATCTTCTAATACCATCTATACTTCGGTTTTCGTCGATAAGGTGATGCGCTCTGGAGGCATCGAAAAAATGAACTTTTTTTTTGCAGAAAAAGACTAATAAATTAAATGTATATAATTTTATAAAATTACTATCTACTATTAGATAAAAATAAGCCAGACATGCTTTAACTCCACGAAAATTTCAACCTGGCAAAAAAAAATCTTAAAAAGATATGTCCTTCTTTTACCGGACGTCTGTTAGCCTTGGTCCCAAGACATGGCCAGCAATGTTTACATTTTGTTTGCCCCATGACCGAAACACTATCCACCAAATAAAGGCCACGGGTCTTCGATGGGTAGTTGTTTTTTTTTTTTTTTTTTTTTTTTNCGAGCATGCCAGCGTCATCAGAGATGCCTTGCCTGTACTTGTCAATCCGGCCGTCCACAGAAGCCACGACACGGCGCTCGAAGGGGAGGCACGTCGACGCGCCGCGCCATTAGCGCTCCGAGTGGCTGGTCGCGGAAGTGAAGTGGCAGCCTGCTCGACGGCGCCTCCTCCACAGGGGGGTGGCTCTTGCTATCTGACGTGACGTAATGGGAGCAAGTCATTCCGGCAGCATAACGGCTGCGGTGCACTCCCGCCGTAATTAGCTACTGCAACGTTATTACACGAGGGCGCTTCGCAATATATTTTTACAGTGGAAAATGCTTTCAGACTGCGGGATGACAAAGAAATGTTCAGTTTTTACATTTTGATAGAAACTCTGTTTAACATGTAGACATGAATATGTTAATAACCTCGAAAATATCCATTGAATTCGTATAATCTATATATATAAAATAAAGTCGGGTTAGTTACACCATTTATAACTCGAGAACGGCTATATAAATTTCAATGGTTTTAGATTTTTTGGATTTGTCTGCGCCCGGAATAACATATAGGCTATTTAAACATCTTAAAAGTTCACGGAAAAAATAATTATAACGTAAATTAATTTTCTTATATATTTTTTATGGATGACATTTTTGACATGACATTAACTGAAGTTCAAGTATTGCCTCTAAAATAAATAAGGAATGCTAACATGAAAAAACATTTATATATATCTATAAAACAAAGTCTGGTGAGTTACACCATTTATAACTCGAGAACAGCTGGACTCGGAGATGCCACATTATTACACTTGGAACGCTTCATCGAAGAAATTTCAACGTCGGAAGCAAGGCGATGCGGTTCCTGGTCATCCGGATGTGCGTTCTACTGATGCTCTTGGTCGTATTTACACAGTTCATCCGAAGAATGATGAATACTTCTATTTGCTATTGTTGCTGGTGAATGTTATCGAACTGTTAATGGTATAGTGTGCCCAACATTTCGTGCTGCATGTCGAGAGCTCAATTTGCTTGAAAACGATACTCATTGGGACACGGCAATCGCTGAAGCAATTATTTCTGCAACTCCAAGTCAGATACGCACATTATTTGCTATCATCATTTCGACATGCTTCCCATCGAATCCACGTGACCTGTGGAACAAATACAAAGATGACATGTCAGAAGACATTTTACATAGAATTCGTGGCAGTTCAAGAAACCCCGATCTTGAGTTGAATGATGAGATACATAACCAGGCTTTGCTCTTGATCGAAGGCATGTGTTACCTCATGTGCGGCAGTTTGTTACTCAGGTTAGGAATGCCAGCGCCAGATCGAGGAATGAATGACGCATTTAATCTAGAATTAGAACGAGAACGTTAATATGATTGACATGAATTAGACAAATCAGTTCAAACTAATGTGCCCCTGTTGAACCCCCAACAGAAGGAAGTGTATGATACATTAATCAAGGCAATTTATGATGGAAATTGTGGCTTATTTTTCCTAGATGCCCCCCGGTGGAACTGGGAAGACATTCCTCATGTCATTTATTTTGGCCACTGTTCGTGCGAGATCCGACATTGCGGTAGCAGTTGCTTCTTCTGGAATAGCGGCCACATTGTTAGAAGAATGCCGTACGGCTCATTCTAAGTTTAAACTGCCGTTAAATCTTCAAACTACTGAACAACCGACATGTAACATTGCGAAACGCTCCGCAACGTCCAAGGTTTTAGTGGCATGTAAAATCATCATCTGGGAAGAATGCACAATGGCGCACAAACGCGCATTAGAAGCACTTCATCGAACATTGAAATATCTGCGCAATGACTCGAGATGTTTTGGAGGCGCAATGATTTTACTGTCTGGCGACTTCCGCCAAACACTGCCAGTCATTCCAAGATCGACTGCTGCCGATGAAATAAACGCTTGCCTCAAATCATCAAATCTGTGGCGCTATGTGAAGAAACTTCAGCTGGCAGCAAACATGAGAGTTGCATTGCTGAACGATCCATCTGCAGGAGATTTCTCCAAGCAATTACTGACTATCGGCAATGGCCGTGTTCCTGTCAACGAATCGAGCGTATTGATTTCATTTCCTCCGAATTTTTGCAATTTCATCTCATCGAAAGACGAGCTCATCAAGAACGTGTTCCCAAACATCATTGCTAATCACAAAAATAACAAATGGTTAAGTGAGAGAGCAATTTTGGCGGCTAAGAACAAAGATGTGGATGACTTAAATATATTACTTCAGAAACAAGTCGTTGGTAATTTGCATTCATTTAAATCTATTGACTGTGTAATAAACCAAGACAAAGGCACAAAAAATCCAACTGAATTTTTAAACTCCTTGGATGTGCCTGGCTTACCACCGCACAATTTACAACTGAAAGTTGGCTCGGTAGTAATAATGCTTCGAAATCTAAACCAACCAAAACTATGCAATGGAACGAGTTTGGTGATAAGAAAACTGATGACCAATGTAATTCACGCGACGATACTCAAAGGAAAATTCAAAGACGAGGAAGTTCTCATTCCGAGGATTCCTATGATCCCAACCGATATGCCCTTTGAGTTTAAACGACTTCAATTTCCGATTCGTCTTGCATTCGCCATGACGATTAACAAATCTCAAGGCCAATCCTTGAGTGTTTGTGGTCTGAATCTAGAAAATGCATGTTTTTCTCATGGTCAATTATACGTGGCATGTTCACGCGTCGGCAAACCCTCGGCTTTATTTGTTCTTGCGCCTAACAACAAAACGAAAAATGTCGTATATCACAAGGTGCTTCACTGAAGGAAATTAACGCGAGTACAACCCATGCAGCAAAATACAACTGACACGCCATTGAAATACTTGATTTTTGTACTTTTATTGATTTTTTATTTTCTTTATATATATTATCCTAATTAACTATTGAACTTAATAAATTTTGAGTATTAATTTTATTTTACGTTAATGAAATCCTAAATAAAGCTAAACTAAAAGTTAACATGACATTCATTGACTGTTATGCGGTACGAAGTTCGCCGGGTCAGCTACTCACATATAAATAGTACAATTTCACTCGTTATAGTACAAATAATAAAATGTTAATATTAAGCAAAGTACACATTAAAAATTGCTACGTGTCTCAATGTTGTAATGACACTATTATGACAAAATTAATCACCACCCTTCTAAGCAGTAAGATAAAACAGTTCACTTTAATTAATTATTTTTATTTTAATGCTGGAAATGAGAGTAAAACAACTTGATTAACCATTCGATATGTTCTCTCATATAAATTTACACAGAGAGATTCTTATATTAACAGTCTGTCCGACTGTAACTCAGCTATGATATGGGTTTGTAAAAAACATGTCCGGAAGAAGAAACAGTTGGAAGAAAATTAGAAATGCATTTTAAGAAACTTCCAGCTCTTCACGATGAATGGAAAATCAACTGGTAATAATCTCTTCGATAACACAAATTATATTAATCATTCATTAACAGAACACCATAACATGAAACCAAACATTTCATACTGCATGATCAATGAGTAAGATTACTTGGGTAATTTGCAAACGAATCAAGATAAATATATAAATATTGTTACGCGATCTTTGCTTTGCATCCCGAGCTAGCGAGTGGAAGTGGAGGACAACAGTTACATGACAGCGGCGGGCAGAAAATCAAAGGATTGTTTTGAATGAACAGGCGAGCGATAGGCCGGTGGCCACGTATCTATTACAGAAAGTGAGCGGTCTATCATAAGGGACGTGGCCTCATAAACTGATAAACTTATTGCACCTCGCGCCTCGTTGACCCTGAGAAGCTCATATTTCTCCATTTATCACGCAGGAATGGCGTCGTTATCACCATTACGTTTCCCAGAACATCTTGGATTGCTGAGAACGTTCTAGACGGCTTATACCTCAAGTATAAAACTCACATGCGGACTTCTGAGGGTGAGTGATTAAGAGCCGAGAGTTTGGCGTCTCGTGCGACCTTAAGCGTTAGTTGGGTGATTCCGGAGCAGCGAGGGACGATTGCCGCGATCTGCGAGAGTGCGTCGGCGAGCTTGTGTGCAGTGAAGGGTGGGACTGATCTGCGGGGCTGTGGTTTGGATGCGTGAGTAAAAAGACATTCAGGACGATGGAAATAGGCAGTTTTAACTAAACGTGTGGAAATAATTGGAGCAATTTAATGTAATAACGCAGCAAGAGTAAAGACTGCGATAAAGGCTTTAATTGAAATTGAGATAATAATTAAATATTGTGCTCAATAAGAATTATAAGAGTTGAAAGGACGCTTGGAATGGTAAATAACAGATGATTCACTGTTTGTAGCATTGAGAATAAATATGCTTCTTGAATTTCGTTATTTTATATTTATTAAGACCTCCATCCCTCACGAACCCGGATACGCCCCTCAGGCATTCTTGTAACAATAGGAACAGGCTTGACAAGAACTGCCCTCTAGACACAAGAACTGGCTCACAAAAATTAATAAAATATTCTCAACACCGAATGAACAGTTCATTTATGAAGAAAATATAGGTCCTTCTCCACAATGTAATCAAAGAGTTTAATAATTTTTTTAATGCTGAAGATAATAACGTTTTTCCCTCTAAATTTTGCATACGGCTTTCTCTGCGATTCTGTAAAGCACACCGAAAATATGTTTTGATAATGCTTTTTCGGGATCTTGAAATTTAATATTTGAAATGTTCTAATGTATTTTGTGCAGTATCCTTATCTGCAACAGCCACTGCTCTGTTTCAGAAGCATTTCAGTAAGAATGAACTCAATTGACATATTACCGTGAAAAATATACCCTGACCACATTGAATTGGCACGAAAAAGGCGAAAGACGAAAGATGTCGATTTAGATTTTATGTTACACTGAGACCCGTATCAAAAATACGAGGTGTTGTGCTTGGCCAAAGCTACACATATTTCTTTTCGAGCCTCGAGTTTCAGGTTATAATCTCGAGTAATCAATAAAAGAGTGTAATCACAACTTACGTTAGCATTTAAACTGTCTCCCTTGCTTTCCCGGCTTCACAAGTGCGTACTGATATAGCCCAATCTAATAAATTTGAAACTTTACTTACAAACACAGAAATAAATGCTGAATTATAAACGGTTCTTATTTCAAGAAATTTGCTGTCGAATGAAAGTAATAGTTTAGATAAATGCGGTTAGAGTTTCAGACTAGCATTTATTTTTTTTTCAAAATTACCTAGTATTTATAAGGTTTGGTTAGAAGAGATGATAAAAAAATTAAATTGTTTCTTATTCACGACTGCTGTCTACGTCATAAAACCAGTGGAGGGATGGGACTTAAAGACTGTTATAAAAACAATCATACAATTAAAAATGGCAGAGACATCGACACTTTACAGAGGATTCATACACATAACCCTTGAAAGTCTTTCGATAAATATTGATGTATTACTTGAATTGCATCTCGCAAACGCACCTGACTACAAAGAAAAAAATTGGGAATTAAATATATAGTACTATTTAAACAAAATACGACAACTTTTAAAATGCTTTCCCCTTCTCCGCATCAACTAATAGTTTATTTATTATTATTTCACCCTTAAATGTTTCTGAAATATTATTTTAGACCTTTATAATTTCGTGTTGATAGATACAAAACTCGATAGATAAAAAAAACAATAATTCATGAAAATGCAGAAAATAATAAGGATGTAAATATTTAAAATATTTATTACTCACAGAATTTTTTGTACTACAAAATAACTGCGAATATAAATTATGACGTCATACGATGACGTCACGTTTGATTCTAGAAATTCAATTCCATGTAACCTAAATTATATTTGAAAGAATTTTGTGGTGTGAAATGTGCTCAATGAAATGTGATAATTTACGTAAATGCGCTTATGTGGAATAAGTTTTGAAGACTCTAAACAATGTCCAAACGTGAATGGGTTCATTCAATTGTTTTGGTCTCCACGCAAGAAAAGAGTTTAATAACAGAAAAAATAACTATATTACTTATTACTTGAGTGGATTGAGCATGAGTAAGAAGTCACACTCAGTAAATTTTCTTTTCTTACGTTTCGAACGAAATTGCATAAATCAGTTGCATTAATTGCTTTTAACTTATTAACGTTGCCGCAGTTACTTTTCTGAAATTTGACATGCCAGATTTAAAACACGCAGAAGTTAAAAACTTGACAATGTTTCAGAATGTATTTTTATTTTATGGACTTAACGCCAAAATCAATAACTGACATTAAAGCTGATAAAAAAATCACGACAAAGAAAGCAATCTATCATTCTTTGTGATTGTGTAATTCCACGATATAATTAAGTTAGTTTTGCGTAAAATACTGAAAGTGAATATCAGTAGACGATCTGAGATATAATCCCAAGCTTCTGATTTCACATTTGATTACTGGGAAAACCAGAGACCGAGGAATAGGAAATGGTTCGCGTGTGTCATCAAAATTCATTTTTCACACATTGCGCTGTATTCACGGCGTACACATGAAACTGACAATTAATATCATTCCGGTCCAAGTTCATGTCCAGCCCGAACTGGCATTCGTTTGTCCAATTCTATATTTCATTCCAGGTGAATGGCAATATCATTGAACTATTTCTCGAACTATTATTCTTTACTACCCCATTTCACTGCAGTCCGGCATTTTCAGTCCGACGAATAAAGTTCTCATTCAAGTCCACGAATTGCCTTGAACTTAAAGCAAATGTGCGATTGCATTTCCAGTTCATTTAAGAAGAAACATGGAAGAACTGTATCTCGAACTATATGTCGTACTTCTTTATTTTCTTTAAATTTAAACATGTTTAATCTTAGTATCAAAGGCCATTTAACATCCACAGAATCTTAACAATATACAATAAGTTCTGGTGCGTGATTCACGACTTTAATCGTGGAGCTAATTGACCAGGGTTAATGATCGATCAATTGCTCTTTACAACGGCCATGGGGACCGCGGTGGCTGAGCGGTTAGACTGCTCGCGTCCCACCTAGGCGAACCTGGTTCAATCCCCGGCCTGGTCACATCGGATTTTCGCATGCGGGAATCGTGTTGGACGATGCCGCTGGCCAACGGGTTTTCTCGGGGATCTCCCGTTTCCCCCGCCCTTGTATACCGACGCTGCTCTATTATCACCTCATTTCACTCTCATCGGCTCTCATGGCCTCAATGTTAAGAGCAGTCCAAATATCTCAACTCGACTACAATGGCCGTTTTTAATATCCTTAAATTTGAAAGGCAATCGTGGTCGTGACCCACCGATTATTTCCGCAAGCCGGCGACCATGCTGGTTTTATACGTTCAGGGTTTACAAAATCGAATTACTCTTTACCAGCCTATTTGTATGTTCCATTTTATTCTACAGCGTACTTACGTGCAGAACATGCATGGTGTGTACATGCTTTATACGCTTATTGAATATACATATATAATAGACTTATCATAGAAAGTATTTAGTATCGAAGGACTAATTGATTTTTATTTAGAAGTGTGCTTACGTGTAAAACAAAGGCGATGTGAACATTATGTGAAACATGCCTATTGAATTATACTATTAGTTTATATTTTGGTTTTGTTTTGAATACAGAAACAACAGACCGGCTAACTCCCTAATATATTCTGTCGCCTACAATTGCATAATGCACTTCGAACGTGTTATAAGGTGCGACTAGTTGGCTACAGAACAATAGAGGTTGTCGCAAAGGGAAAAAACTACTGGGGAAACGAGACAAAACACTATTCCATTGCGTCGTAAAAATAAATAACATCCAGAAATTGCAAACATTGTTGTACAAAGTCGTGTAATCCAGTGATTTAAAGAATCGAAAGATATAATAAACAGAACAAGATTAGGCTGTCCACAAAAATTGACCGATTGTTAAATACAGCAAATGGTGAGAATAATTTAAGAAATATGCAAAAATTAAGTCCTCTGTATTATCTGCGAATGTGCAAAAACAATTTGGAAAAAAATTAACTCCAAGAACAGAAAGATGACTTCTCAATCTCTCAGGGCACAGAGCCAGGGTACCAATAATGAAGCCCTACACAAGCAAGATGAATTCCAAATAAGAGGTTAGCATTGGCCAAAGGTTTTTGTAAGGAAATGTTAGAACTTGTGTGACAATGTTTGCACGGGAATAATTGCAAACTTTCCAAATGCCCTATACTATTGTTTGGCCTAGCTACGGAGCAGACATCGACCAGGTCCGGCTCAGCGTTTAAGAAGTAAGCTACAGTCTGCGCCAGACGTCGTGGCGCTTGTTTAAACATGGCTACGGGGGTTTGCTGGGACATGTGAAACAACTACATAAATGTGCGCAGCTCTGGCTTTGTAGCATCCGACCTGAAAACATTATTCCATTACACACAGTTGAACTGCAGAATTCGTTTACTCTAGATGCCAGTGAATGTTTAGGAATATATAAAAAGTTTATTTATAGAAGTGAAAGGGAAAAAACAAAAACGTATGAGCGGGTGTTGTGATCGTGAGGCTAAATAGGTTAAGTGTTTAGAAATGCTGATCAGCAATGAAACTTATAAAGTAGCCAACTATTCTGGCATCAGTAACAAGTTTGTCCAAAGGAAAATTAAGGGTTGTGGTATAATAGTCTACATCACCTTGATCTATATCACGAGTGTTACATATGAATATAGCAGTTATACTTTCACCATATTAAAAATTGTGCCTATCAGAAGACTTTAGGCAAAATGGCCAAATCGACTTATTCGAGGTCATAAGTTGCACCTAAGGCATAAATTTGGCAGCCATAAATTCAGTGGATCTAAAAAGACATACAACTATTCTTACAAGAATTCTAAGGCGTGGTGGACTGTATTGCTGTGATAGAGGTCACAAGTAGTACATATGATGTGCATTCAGTGGTTACAACACCAACTCATCCAAAATGACAGCCAACTATGAATATTGGAGGGCCTAAGATATAATGCATTTTTGTACTTGAATATACTGGTGTGATATGTTCCTAGTTCAATGTTCCTTACTCCAGCAATCGCTGAATGATGACCAACTATGCCTTTAAGTTGGTGTTGATCCTACATGGACATACTATACTTAAACATGACTATTGCTAAAGCACCCACAGTTCATGTATTTGCAGCTTCGGCTTATTGTATAATTACTTTCAAAAATGCCAAACGGCGCACCTATGCCTGCTAAATTCTAAATGATGTACATCAGGTTAGAATTGTTAAAGCTTAGCTTTTGATTTGGAAACATGAGTAAGGGAATATATAACACTTAATACAAAAGTACATGTATGGCACCAATAAGGTGCCATACATAGACACACAACCACATTTTATGATGTCATATTCGAATCCTCCTTAAAAAGACTAGTTCGCAGATATGTCGCTTGATATACTTATGTTTTTAAGTTTTAAAACGTAAATAAAATTTTAAATATTTGTATGTAGTAAAATATTTGTTCACAATTAATGGTTGCGACGCAATAGTTGCATTCGCCTTGAAAATATAGGTTCGGAGACATGTTGCTTGATGTACTCAAGTCTTCAAGTTTGAAACGGTAAATAAAAGCAACTATAATTACACATACAGTGTGGAACTTCATTTATCCCACCTTCAAAATGGCCTCACTGATCGTACTATTGTGTGTACATAATTTACAGCATTTGTATTTTAACTAGTTCGAAAAGCTCAGATGGTTGAACATCTGCTCCATGACCCATGTGTCGGTGGTTGAATGCTTCATCCCTCCAAGTGAGCGGTTTTTGAGTTGTCTTCGCATAAATGCACTTGTAAGAGTGAGAGTCCCCGCCACTTTATATATATATATATATATCACTAGCCGACCTTACCCATGATGATTGAGAAAACAGTGTCTTCTTGTGGACGAGAAGTGAAACTATCATGGTAGCCACAAATAGCGTACTCTGGTGGACGATGAGAGAAACAAACATGGCGGATATCAGTGGCACACACTGGCAGATATAAAATAAGATGAACATCAGCACACTCTAGAGGACGTAAACAAAGATGGCGAATCAAACGAGTGCAGCACCATAGTGACTGCTCATGTAAACATAACAGTAAAGCAGAAACAAAATAACCTTTGGAGTTATGAAATATAGTGTAAACAGTAAAAAAATGGCGAACGAAAACAAGATTGCCGAAAATCCAACGCCAAGGACATCTACGATGGCCGCCATATTACGCCTCCATGACGTCATGCAATATGGCAGAGACAGCACCAAACCACATTCCCAGCCCCTTTGCTAAAACTAGCTTAATAGTTATAGTCATAATATTACATATTTCCACACAGAATATTTATTCTCTGTTAAAAGTCACGGGATCATTGTCTAATTTAAGATTCATCCTAAACTTATATTAATTTATCATGTGAATCACAGTGCAGAAATCTGGCGTTTGAGTAAAATCAGTAAAATTTTCGTTCTTGTATTAAGTACTTCCACATAGAAAATGCATTTTCAGTTTGGAATATTAGGGGGTGTTTGTCTAGTTTCGGTTTGTGTTCGAACTTAAATGACACCTCCTTGCGAATTACAGCCGGGAAAGACGGATTTTAAATTAAATTAGTTCAATTTCCATTTTTATGCATATTACTTTCTCATATAAATTTATTTTCAGTTCGGAAAATTTGGAGCTCATTGTCTAGTTACAGTTCGGAATTGAACGTAAATGAAGCCACTTTGCGAATTACAGTTCGAGAAGCATTATTCCCAGTAAAATAATTTCAGATATTGTGCTAATATTAAGTACTTTCAAATAGTGCATTTATTTTCAGTTCGGAAAATTTGGGGCTCTTTGTCTTATTTCAATTCGAACTTATACCAAAATGAAACCGCTTTGTCTATTACATTCCGGAAAGTGAGATTTGCGGTCAAATTAATTCAATTTTATCCTTCACATTTATTATAGCCATACGGAATATTTAATTTCAGTTTGAACTATTGGGAGTACATTGTCTAATTTCAATCCGGACTTGAATATAAATTATTTTACTTTGCGAATTTCAGTCCTGTGGAATACCTTTCACATATTCCAGTTCAATTCCTTATCCGGATATAGCTGCGGTTGTGATTGCTGTTAGAGTCTAAAGTGATCTGAACTTAAATATTTTCCTGAATTCATTTTCACACGAACGGATTTTTCCTTTTTCAGTTCAGCCTCTTCTGAATTAAATTTAATTCCGGATACACAATTTTCATATCCGGTTCAATTTCGATGCCGGTCCTTGGCGTACACCATAGTTGCATGCAACTTTGCCAACTCATTGGATTTATCATTAGATTTGGCGGACTTTTATTCCTTCTTAGTGAGCAAAATTTTTATCTAGTGGTCAGTGGCTTATGGTGAACCATTTTTTTAAAGGAAAAATAAAATATATGCTGATGTGTTCAAAAAGTATTTGAAAATTTTCATAATGAATTGATAAATATTTCTAGCATCATTATGTCCATTTCTCATGCTGTAGTTAATATTTCATTTTCTTTCTAACTTGAGGCAGCGGTGGCTGAGCAGTTAGCCTGCTCGCCTCTCACTAAGGCGAACCTGTTTCAATCCCTGCCCGGGTCACTCCCGGATTTTCGCAAATGGTGTGTCGTGCCGGACGATGCCGCTTGTCGGCGGGTTTCTTCGGGGATCTTCCGTTTCCCCCGCTCCATCCTCAGCTCATCTCACCTTCACTGGCTCTGAAGAACTCGTTGTTAAGAGCCGCCCAAATCTCTTGACTCATTCTTGCTAACTTTTCACTTCTGATGTTATGTAATAGGCAAATTTATGTAAATTTAACTGTGTCAAAGAAAAATCCGTTTTTTTAATGTATTAAAAATTTATTGTGGTTTTAATGTAATAAATGTATATATGGGATCCTTGTTATTCGAAATACGGATANTAATGTATTAAAAATTTATTGTGGTTTTAATGTAATAAATGTATATATGGGATCCTTGTTATTCGAAATACGGATAAATATATTCTCATGAACAAGTTGATAATGGTGGATTTTCCCTTGTGGCCTTGTGGAATTCTCTGTCTAGATGTCGGCAACGCTGATTCCGAGTGAACGCGTTTGAACACGAAGCTTTGTCGCGGTAGCACAGAGCAGCGATGCGATTGGCGGGCCCTCTGCTTTTCGATTGCCGCGTCTCACACGGCTCCCTCCAACCTGCGAGCGCGATCCTCTACGATCCGTTACGCTGACCAGCTACTGGAAATAACTTCGCCCGCTNTTTTTTTTTTTTTTTTTTTTTTTGTTTTATGCTGCAAGAGCGCTTGTGTTCCGCCTCGTTATATTGTCCCCCGCTCGTATCGCAACGACACTTCTCTCCGTCCCTCCGCATCCCCCCTTTCCGACCCATCGATCCTCTTATTTATCGTCGACCGCTGAATGCGATGATGGATTTATTGAAGTGACGCGGACGCTGGGAACAGGTTGGTGATAAAAACAGCGGTTATTGTCGGGTTTAACATGCAGTAGAAAATAAATGCAGGGTTAAGTTCTAGGCCCTTTGTTATATTTCCCAACGCACAAAAAAATGTATTTTCAATGTCTGATTTATATCGTTTTATTACTGCACAGACTCCTCATAACTATGAAATATCTGCGCAGCATAAACACACATGATTTCACACTGAAGGTAGAATGATTACTTTAGCCCAAACAAGTGAACATCCGTGTTACTTAACAACTTTTTGGGTCAAAATTGCATACAAAAAGCATGTGTAGCAACGTGTTAGTTCTTTGATCTCGCAATGAAAGACGTTAAGCAGGGAGTGTAGTGGCGTATGTGTACTGAAGTGGAAAAACTTTGATTGCAATTTTATAGAAACTTAAGTCGCTTACAAAAATNGTGTAGTGGCGTATGTGTACTGAAGTGGAAAAACTTTGATTGCAATTTTATAGAAACTTAAGTCGCTTACAAAAATTATTGACAGGGTTGAAGGCCATACACAAACATTCATCTTAATGATTTTGTTAAGTTTCGTTAAAAGAAAATTTTTTGCTCTTCCGTCGAGAAACTTTATTAATACAAGTTCTTCTGCGAAAACGGACAATTTTAAACTGCGGATTTTTCTCCTACTAAGGGCCATGTTAAATTTGCGCTTCTCCCTCTCCGTTCACGGCCCGGCAGTTAAAAGTCATTTAGAAGATGCGCAATGTGCATTGGCTATTTCGGCACGTTACAAAAACTGGTAACAATTTCATTACTGCCAACGGGAATTTTGGTGTTGTTTTGAAAGTAACCTAACAGCTGATTTCTCTCAACTTATACAGCAATGTTAATAATTGCTTAAGAGAAAATAATATACCTTTTACAGACTACTATTTAAGGCATCACTATGTTCTCTAAGAAAATTATATGAACTAAGAGATTCTGTTTCAGTGAGAAGAACCATTCAGTGAAATCAACGACGGTCTTCACCCTATGTTGCCAGGGATATGACAAATATGTTAAGACTGTTTATGTTAAAGTGGGCACTTTTGAAAACAGCCTTTCATAAATGCCACTGCCCCTACCTGTGTAGATTTTAAAGGGAACACTGGCTTGGCATGGGCTCAGTAAAGTTTGCAACAACTCAGGAAAAGTAGTTCCGCGTCTTNACGGGAATTTTGGTGTTGTTTTGAAAGTAACCTAACAGCTGATTTCTCTCAACTTATACAGCAATGTTAATAATTGATTAAGAGAAAATAACATACCTTTTACAGACTACTATTTAAGGCATCACTATGTTCTCTAAGAAAATTATATGAACTAAGAGATTCTGTTTCAGTGAGAAGAACCATTCAGTGAAATCAACGACGGTCTTCGCCCTATGTTGCCAGGGATATGACAAATATGTTAAGACTGTTTATGGTAAAGTGGGCACTTTTGAAAACAGCCTTTCATAAATGCCACTGCCCCTACCTGTGTACATTTTAAAGGGAACACTGGCTTGGCATGGGCTCAGTAAAGTTTGCAACAACTCAGGAAAAGTAGTTCCGCGTCTTTGCGTTGAATTAAGATTGTTAGGTAAATATTTGTGAATAATGAAATTATCACTTTTGCATTCTGTTTTTGTACAAATAAGTATGAGAGTTAGCAAATTTGTAAAACTATTACTTTGTTAACAATGTTACAATTTCACTTAACCAACGCATAAATAAAGTGACCTGGCCGTTGTCAATGTTAAATGTACATATGGTGGAAGAATACATAATGTGCGTAGAAGTATATCTTTAGCAATGCTGTCAAAAGCGCTCATTTTACCGTGAACAGCCTTTATCAAAAGGCAAACGCGCTTGGAATGAAACCAGCTGTGCAAATTTTGTGAATACTGACAAGACACAAACAGTTAAAATATATTATGACATAAAAATGAAGACACTAAGTTAATTTATGGTTAAATCAGCATATCATAATATCTGCTTAGTTAAACCGCTTAGCCTTTTGTGTATCCTTCCACCTTGCGTAAAGAGAGCATAACTAAGGAACTAACGACAAGTTGTTGCGTTTTGACTAAGCGATGACTGGTAATTACTAAAAACATTAAGATCTTAATAAAATGCAATGTATTACTTGGGCGTATAAAAATCAACCGATTTTAATTACAATCTGTTTTAACAGTACGCTTTTTAAGTCGCGGGCCTACTTTCCTTGATTCTCTGTGATATTGTTGAGATTACCCAACTTCAGCCAGCCTTGCCGTTGAAACTTATGTTCTTACGAATACGAAAGGTCCACACAAGGTCGGCGATGCAGCAATGAGAACATTATGACTTGGTTCCGATACTGAAGATAATATTATAGGCCTAAACGTAAAATATATTGTTGTATAAAAACCTTCGTTTTTATCTTAACTGGTATTTCGTGTATCTAAAAATATTTTTAAAAAAATTTCTTATTAAAACATAATTTATTCAGGAAGTTGCAAAAGAACGAAGTGCGAAGAAGTACATTCTAGGAAAACAACAAGAAACGTTTTATTGTGGATCTGGATATGTAACAGGTTACCTATGATTGAAATTCAGATAATTTAGGGTTTTTGGAACCGTATTAAACAGAATTAAAATTAATATGCTGCTGTTCGTTATATATTTTTAATTTATAATGTTTTTAAACTTGTTACCTTTTGCAACTGAAGCAACTTTCAGTATAAGAATATTATATAATTCCTAACTTCCTTGGTATATTTTATTGGAACAACTAATAATTTAATACAACAAAATGATATTCTTCAACTACAAAAAAAATGTAACAATAATTGAACGTAATAATAGAACTGGCAAAACAAATAATTAATATTGCTTTCCTTGTAATGTAATGAAAACGTAGATAACCTCAAAATATAAACATACTTTCCTGGCAATCCAGTTTCTCTTTGTGAAACCTCCTTGCCTCTGTGATTCACATGAGGTGTTTCTTTCAGTTTTTCCTTTTTAATCCCTTTTCTTTCATACGCGTCTTTGTTGACCACTCCCTTTATCTTTCTGGTTACTCCCTACATTTTTATGTAAATTAATGTACACAAATACTCGTAGTTTCAAGAGAAGCTATAAACGTAACAAAGTACAAAGTAAAGCAGTAGTACCAACATCTAAAAAGATGTAGCACAGACTTCTATAGAGCCACTTTATTTCATTTTGATATTTGTATATAAAGAGTAATCATTAATAATAATTCACAGTCGGCTTCGAATGAATAATACATACAATGCCCTTGTAGTGAACATTTGTATTTTCTTCAACAAAATGTACCAAGTCCTGGACGTGGTAACTTTTGCAAGTTCCAGACATATTGGTACACAATTTAAACGTGTATATTGTATAGGACTTGGTTCCTTTAATTGCTGACATCCAAGACGACGGTGTGAAAAGTCAGACACTGGTATAAGTTGACTTTGAAAAAAAAAATGAACTTGGTCGCTTTTGCCAATTCCTGATTCCATTATGAGTTAATTTTTCTTCGTATTCTTTGGTGACTTTAATATTAAATATATTGTTTTTGCCTAAAAATTCTCCTTGGAAGGAGTATCGTCTCGTTGTCTTTAGGGTGTGTCGAACTGAAGATGGATAAATAAATTAATATCTTATTATACTTATATATAGAGCCTAATATTGAATTAGTGAAACTATTAATGAAGAAAAGCATTTGCTAAAATCATCGCTTAGTATCAAACGAAGAGTAAGTCAATTTCTTCGAGGTGCGTGACCTTCGCGAATGTTCGGATAATTTGTGGGATGAGCTGTTGGAGTACAACATTTGGAACTTTGTAGGGCATCATTACGGAAAAAAAACTTTGTAAAGCTCTACCACACGTGCACACAGTGGCGCTTGAATCAGATTGAAATTGGGGGGGG
>NQII01003431.1:176484-254895 GCA_002778355.1 Clitarchus hookeri | reverse complement strand
GGTTGAGACCCAAGTAAAACTACAGACCAAAACTGGAATGCCTTATGGCATTCGATAAGGAAAGGCAAATGGTATTCTGGAAAATTGGATTGGCAAATGTGAAAGTAAGTTATTTAGGCAAACATTATTTCGTTACAGTGAAGTCTGGGACTTAAGTGCTTCGTTTGGCGGAATGAAGACAAAATACATTTATAACTCTCCTGAAACTATCTAGGACAAATCAACTATCTTATGTGCATTTAGCTAAAAAATGTTTGCAAAATAATTTTTCATTATGTTCAAGTTGACAATAACACCGGTTATGCAGGATAGCCTTGTACTCCAGCAGATAGGATTTTTCCATTTTAATAACATATAAAATTATAAAAATTTCCTGCTGCAGCAGTTCTTAAAATTTCTCTCGCATTGAGATTACGCTGCTGCACAATTTATCGAGTTACTCAAAGCAAGACGCCAAACTAATTTCGGGAGAATAAAATTCTGTGTTTTACCCTACCCACAAAACGGTGCAGGTGGAACTGGAGGGAGGTGGGGGGAAAGTTGTAAAAATAAGAGTGTATATTTCCCTAGTTTACTTACAAAATGAAAATGACGAAAGTTACAAGGACAAACCTTTTTTTCCGGAAAGGTGCTCAATGAAGAACGTCGACAACTTTTACCAACCGGATATTAAGTTACATAGGGCTTTCTCGTCTTTATAAATTCTGAAGTAGAGGCGGCAGCGGGATAATGCAGAACCCATCTCGCATACTTTTTAACCAATGAATTTAGGATTATGATCTACTTGATCTACTACGTAAAGTAGTTTACTTTCTAGAAAATGTTTTCATCATCTATCTTCCTGTTATTCCGCTCTGTAGGNTTCCGGAAAGGTGCTCAATGAAGAACGTCGACAACTTTTACCAACCGGATATTAAGTTACATAGGGCTTTCTCGTCTTTATAAATTCTGAAGTAGAGGCGGCAACGGGATAATGCAGAACCCATCTCGCATACTTTTTAACCAATGAATTTAGGATTATGATCTACTTGATCTACTACGTAAAGTAGTTTACTTTCTAGAAAATGTTTTCATCATCTATCTTCCTGTTATTCCGCTCTGTAGGATATAAAAATAAACTAACGCAATTTTTGTTTCCCGTACGAGACAATAGGTTTCTATATCCTTTCATAAATCATTAAATAAACTGTGTCTAGAAACATATTTTATCGGTATCATTAAGAAAAACTTTTGTTTTAATATATATATAAAATCACTTCTGGCCTCGTGCACAAAACATTATTCTGACCCGCGATTAAATTCAGATATTTTTGTGACACACGCCAGCGGTCCGGTAGTAATCAGTAGAGGGATATCAAAAGTTGTGTACATGTTTCATCTATAGCTTTTATAGCTAAAAATATCATTCATTATCGCATGAATAATTANATAAACTGTGTCTAGAAACATATTTTATCGGTATCATTAAGAAAAACTGTTGTTTTAATATATATATAAAATCACTTCTGGCCTCGTGCACAAAACATTATTCTGACCCGCGATTAAATTCAGANTTTGTTTTAATATATATATAAAATCACTTCTGGCCTCGTGCACAAAACATTATTCTGACCCGCGATTAAATTCAGATATTTTTGTGACACACGCCAGCGGTCCGGTAGTAATCAGTAGAGGGATATCAAAAGTTGTGTACATGTTTCATCTATAGCTTTTATAGCTAAAAATATCATTCATTATCGCATGAATAATTAAAATTTTTAGTGCTTGCTGATGTGAATGTTTGGTCTGATGAGACAACCTCTAAACAAAATGGAACTACCAACCACCACAAATGTGTGTAATGGGCCGATGAAAATCCCCACAGTGGCGTAGAGCAATCAGTTAATCTTTCTGAGTGAATACTGTGGTGCTGTATCTCTGGTAAAGGAATTGATGCTGATGGCTGACGTTCTGAATATTTTAACTGTTGTTAACATTCGCACACACCCAGTGCTGTCCTTACACCGTCAAATACAAGCTGACCGATCAGACTGTCTTTAAAAGATTTTCTGTTATTCCCGTTTAAAGAGTTAATTTGACAAATCCGGTCCTGGCACATCTATTTCCACTATCTGCTGCCTCTCAAGTTTGTTGGCTTTCCCTTCGTTTGCTGGAATGAAATTTACGTGTTAATCCTTCTTACTGTTTACCAATATTAGATGTTAAGTTAATGCGGGGATATTTGTTGTTAAATTAGTTTTACGACGTTGTGACATATTTCGTACCTCACGGACAGTCACTTCCACGGCCTTGATAACGTATTCAACGAGGATAAGAATCATCAAGAATATGTCATTCTGAAACGTTTTCTTTGTTGCAACACGTAACTTTATGCCGCTAAGATATTTAATGTTAAATATGAACCACTGCGCAGTAGGTTTTCCACAAACAATTTTTTTATCTCCATATCAATGACAATTGTAACGTTGTAATGTATAGTAAAAACTATGATATACTAAAGACATTTTCCTTTGGCATTCAGCAATACAGTTTTGCTCTGTAAAAAATGAGCTCAAAAAGTTTTTTCTTTCCCACAAAGAAAGGTAACATTACCATAAAACAAAAATTCATAAAGATAATAATGTAATAACGACTAACCTAAGATTTTTTACCTCACCTTTGAATTTAAGAGTAATTTTGTTACAGTAAACAAAAGAGGATAACCAAAATGGTTTCCTACGCAATACAGAAAGCCTCGAACATTTTGTTTAGTCGATCCAAACTATTTCCTAACCGTCTACTGATACTGATTATCCATGACGTCTCATATTAAGTATGACAAGGCTAAGAGCCACACTCAAGTCAAGTATTGTTTAATGCTTCGCACATTCATATCCCACGAGTGGCGTAAACGAAATCATTTGNATGAAAAAGTGTAACGCTCGGTAACGTTACGATGAGTCACCGAACGAGAGAGAGGCCCGCCGAATGCCTTGCGTCTCTCTCCCACTCAACTATGATCGGTCTGCCGCGCGCGCAGCACTACGTTGTCACGTAAAATCTTCGCCCGTAAAACCGACTTTACAGGCAACCATTTTTTACCTCACCTTTGAATTTAAGAGTAATTTTGTTACAGTAAACAAAAGAGGATAAAAAAAATGGTTTCCTACGCAATACAGAAAGCCTCGAACATTTTGTTTAGTCGATCCAAACTATTTCCTAACCGTCTANCAAAATGGTTTCCTACGCAATACAGAAAGCCTCGAACATTTTGTTTAGTCGATCCAAACTATTTCCTAACCGTCTACTGATACTGATTATCCATGACGTCTCATATTAAGTATGACAAGGCTAAGAGCCACACTCAAGTCAAGTATTGTTTAATGCTTCGCACATTCATATCCCACGAGTGGCGTAAACGAAATCATTTGTTGGTTGGAAGGCGCATGAAATTTGTTGCCCGCATTCACCGCAGTTGGGGAATGTTCTTGCTGTGGCCAAGTGAGCAAACATCCGCACACGATGTCCCCGTCTTGGAAGTAGGGTCGGTATGGATGAGAGGTCGCTGACTGTGGAACCGACTTCCTCTCGCTTAGAGGCATACTTGTCATTACTGCCTGGCTTGTAGGACGGATAAAGCTAGAAAAAGGTGTTGGCGAAGAGGCAAGGTAATGTAATGGCGACGGAAACTGGAGTACCATGAGAAAATCCACCGGTAATCGGCAAAACACGCCACGTTTCCAACACGGAGAAATTCCCGACATGCGTTCGCCATAAATAGACTGTTAGAAAAAATTTCCCTGAAATTAACGGAATGTAGTGGTAAAAAATTATCCAGAAATCTTTGTAGAACTATGGACATTTCATATTTTTTAATAACGGACTTTTCTTAAATTTCTCATGTTTTCCGAGTACTCACGGAAATTATTCTTAAATTGTCTACTATGTTTTTGTATAAAAAAGTCATGTTTAAAAATGGAGATAGGGAAAAAATTAATTTTCGTTCTCAGGGTATTTAAGAGTGAATAAAAGGANAAAAGTCATGTTTAAAAATGGAGATAGGGAAAAAATTAATTTTCGTTCTCAGGGTATTTAAGAGTGAATAAAAGGATAATTTTTAATATTTTAATCTCTTGTTTTGGAAAATATTTTGAAACTGTGTCAAGAGATTCACAGTTTGCGACTCTTATCACTGTACTATGGCATCCCAATACAATACAAAGGATACGTTTTTTTATTTTCTTCATTTTAATAATTATAAAACGAACAGCATGCCTTTGTTATACAATTCTATACGTTTATTAACTTTTAGACGATATAAGGGTCTATATTTTAGAANAAAAGTCATGTTTAAAAATGGAGATAGGGAAAAAATTAATTTTCGTTCTCAGGGTATTTAAGAGTGAATAAAAGGAAAATTTTTAATATTTTAATCTCTTGTTTTGGAAAATATTTTGAAACTGTGTCAAGAGATTCACAGTTTGCGACTCTTATCACTGTACTATGGCATCCCAATACAATACAAAGGATACGTTTTTTTATTTTCTTCATTTTAATAATTATAAACCGAACAGCATGCCTTTGTTATACAATTCTATACGTTTATTAACTTTTAGACGATATAAGGGTCTATATTTTAGAACTATAACATTTTATTAAATAAAAATATTTTTTATTATTCACTAAAATGACCGACAAGTGTATGATTATATTGTACTAGTCTAATCTTCACGCCCTCTTATGTTCGTTTCTAAGGCTGTCAAATTTGGCCTGTTTTGCTCAGAGGTATTTCATGTTTTGTGATTTTTTGCTTAACTCACTTTTTCGGTGTGGTGCAGGCAATTGATTAATGATAATTACGTCACACATATACTATTACTTCTCTGTACAATTATATTGCCGCTTTCCTAAGATTAACTTGACGTGTTGACACGCATTATTTTGACATTTCAAGGTCACTACGTGTACGGTTGCAATCTTGTTTTAACCTTGAAATTTCAAACAACATTTGCGGCTCTGCAAATCTCAAGCAATTCTGCAACAATACTGGAAACTTATTTCAACCTGTCGTCTTTCTTCTCATTTGTTCTCTTTTTGTTGCTGTCTGCGTCATGACCATTTCAGCAAACGTGCACACATTTCTAGCTATCAAGCTGCCGCAGTTAGCTAAAGGAAGAACGTAACAAAATCACCTTAGAATACCTTGAAATTAAATTAAGTTCACGTATTTAACCCAGCTGTTTCTTCAGAAGACACCTGCTCAGGAGTAAGATTCGAAACGTACACAGTTGTTGGTGGTTTTTGTTCCTTCAGATATTTCAAGTTAATAAATATATAGTTAATAAACGATGCCATTGCATCATCACGTTAATTGAAATTGACTAGTTTCTCTGCTTATTTTCCAATAATGTTGTCATGCTAGACTTATTTGGGAAAAAAAAGCTTCCCTGTATCAAAATATAATTATCTCAGTAAGTGGTTTCCATGTCCGAATACAGTATTCATGCCACATACCCTGTTTTGAGAGATAGTGCACTTTCTCAAAAAAATTAAAAATTAATAGCCCTATTTCTTTGCACATACAAGATTGTTTGCTGCTTCGTCGCTAATTTTCGGAATAAGAGAATGGAACAGAGTAATAGGGACATTATTGGAACCAACATATCTACTCTATGAAAAGTGGCGAGACTTTGATCATAGAAACATCTGGACGTAAATTTCCATTCCAAAGAGCGCTAATTTAATTCTGATAGACGACACCGTCGTTTCTTATACATAATTGGGTAAAGTAAGACACTAATTACCTTATTGCCTGATTGCGCTTTGGAATGGATGTAAACATATAAAAATGTATATTTTATTTTAAAATATGAAATTACCATCAAGTTACTACTTTTGTAAAGCCCAGAGCTTCCCCAATTACAGTACTTATCATTACATGTTAAACCACAAACCACTTTCAATACATAATCTATAAATATAATATTATGTAAAAAAAACAATATAATTTAATTATTTATTAAATTATATTTTTAAAAATTGTGGGATACTTGCGAACTAACGTTGCAAAAGTTAACACCTCAGTGACTAAGACTGGTTTGATCCTAGTTGTTTCTATAGATACTTAAATATAAATAATTTAGCCTGGAAAGCCCATGTATCAACCTCGAACAAAGTTATTTCACTTACGTTGTCAGAAAGAAATATTTCTGCTCTTAATGCTGCGGGTTTGATTTTCAGAGTTGTCGACTTTCCTTTCAGAATGGCCACTCTTCCTCGATCATAGAAGAAATACGTATATACATAATAATTATTTAGGTTTTCGTTCATACTGTTAAGGGGTCCGCTTGCCTGCATCAATTTTCTCCTTTTCTGGCCGAGGAACGCGGGAGCTATAAGGGTTACACTGGCACGCCCTGCAAGAGCGCTATCGCCGCTACGCGCAGGGCTCTGAACTGGCGTGCAGTGTTCTCGTAGTGCTGCGTGTACCTATGGCACTTTCAGGGGTGACCCTATAATTTTATTGATGAAAAGTGTCTACCAAATTTCAATACAGGCTCCTATCGTAGTTTGGCTCGTGTCCGGCTAGTATGTTTTAAGATACGGCAGTCTGAAAAAGCAGTTTTTATCTATAATTGGAGAGCTCCAAAATAATATTTACAGCATGCGTGGCAACTTGAAAGTGCCATCTTTTCTTCGTCTTGGGCGAGGTGTATTTTCGTAGGTAAACATAATAGGGGGTACGTTTAATATTTTCGTAAAAAAAATCATGTTTTGAAACACACTGCAACGCAGTTCAAGCACCAGGCAGGCGGGAACCTTAAAATGCCCGGCTTCACATTTTACAGAAATTCTTCGTTTTCGCGTCTTAATTTCGAATTCATATTAATTGCTGACAATGTACGGTTACAGAAAATTTACTTTTTACGAGTTGCTAAGTATTCCTGTGCTGAATTCTAGTTGCGTGTTATCTGGTATTTGTAAAAATTTCGAAAACGTGTTTATATTTTATCAAAAAGGTTCTTGCGTTTTTGCAAGCAGGAAATAACACAGAGTGCAAATTAGATACAAAATTATTAAACAACTAGTAAATTGTAAATTTTCTGAGATCAAACAGTTTCAATAATACATTTTAAATTGAAATTATGACATGAAAATGAATACTTTCTGCAAAAGGGGTGAAGCAGTGCCTTAGGCGGGCCTCATTCGAAACATCGGGCATTACGTAATGCAGCTAGTCGTTGTTTGGTGAACAGATTATATTAATTTCCGGGACCGCTAGCGAAACCACAATTCCCACTGCGTACTCCGAGAGGGAGCAGATTAATTGGGCGTGGTTGACGCCGATTGATTTAATCACCAATCGGAAACCGGTGAGGTGTGAGTGAAGTCAAACCTGCAAGGGCAGTGCGTTAAGGGCTCCGTCTGTCTACTGCGTGAGTGAACTGAGTGAAGAGGTTTGGGCGGCTCTTGGCATCGAGGTCTTGAGAGCCGATGAGGGCGCAGCGAGGTGAGTATGGAGCAGCGCCGGAGTGCAAGGACGGGGGAAACGGGATATCACCGAGAAAATCCGCCGACCAGCCGCATCGTCCGGCACGATTCCCGCACGCGAAAATTTGGGGGTGACCCCGCCGTTAATCGAATCCGGTTCGCCTAGGTGGGAGGCGAGTTTTCTGACTACTACACAACCTCGGCCCCTGCAGATGTCTTGTAGAAAACACGTGATACGAACACGGTTGGATTTTTTTTTTAGTGGTGTCTGAAAAATAAAAGCACACACGTACCCTTTCGTGCCCAAAGGAAAGTACCAAGTTCTCGTTTTAACTCCAAAGATTGACTTTATGGGCGTAAAAATTGCTAAGACGGTGGTGCTATTCAGGATATGTTTTAGCTGCTAAATTTTTTAAAACAGGAACTTTAAAGCTGCCTTTAGAAACGCATTAGGATTTATTTTTATAAGCGTTGCATAAGCATTTACAGCTTAGAGTCACGTTCAGGCAAGTCGCCGACGGAAATACTGCACGCCAGATGAAAGCCTTGCGCGGAGAGGTGATGGGGCAAGGAGTGAGTGAGCAAGGTTCAACCTTATAGATCACACATTTGTTGAGGCCTCGGACGCGCAAAATTGCTGCAGGCAGAACCCTTAAGGCTCCAGCTTACGTGAAGCTTTTTTCCGCGTTTGAGACCGAGAAGCGCGGAAGCGATAAGGGCGAAACTGCTTCGCGTATGAAGTACGCCATCACCACTAAGCGCAAGCCTCTGAAGTGACGTGCAGTGTTCTCGTCGCATGGCGTGTACCTATGGGACTTTTAACGGTGACGGTATTATTTTATTGGTGGAAAGTCTGTAGGAAGGTTGTATGCAGAACTCTTGAGTCATTTTGTATGTATCTGACGCGTATACTTTCGAATACAACGCTTTGAAAAAGCAGTTCTTTTTTTAATTTATTTTGGAGTACTCTGAAATGGTGTTTCTAATGTGCGTGACGTCTTGAAAGCAGTTAACAGCCTTCGTCTGAGGTATGTGTTCTTTTCGTAGATCAGCACATTGGACGTAGATTTAATAGTTTCGCAGAAAAATGTGAATTTCTAACACTCTGTAACGTAGTTCAAGCGTTATGTGGACGGGAGCCTTAAATGTGGATGGATCTCGGGACCCTTGACTCAGGGCAAATGGCGGCGAGTCTCGAACGGTACCACGTCGGTGGGTGGGGATCCATATACGTTTCTCATTCACCAGAAAATCAGAGCGAAATCCCTAAACACATGCAATCCTCTTTAAGGCTCTTCAAGCTAAAGCGCCCTCAGTTCCCTCTTGTACAGCTCTTAGTGGTCTCTGAAACATCACGTCGTCCAGTAAAGAGCAATTAGTTTACGAACCTACATATTTGTTTTGGCAGTTTAACGTCACTTCTCTCTATCCCCCTCTTCCCGTTGAGGTTAGACTCTCCTTCCTCTAGGGCACAGTGATAAAATACCAGAAACTTAACGCGGCTCCCTGGTTTATCCACTATAACTTCTAGTTGTGCAGGTTGCATTTTCGTGTAAAACAAGTTGCTGCTCCCAGACTTGCAGGCAAACTTTCGGAGAGTAACTTTAAGGGAATCTATACGCACAGCAGGTGGTGGACATGACCCACAAACTGTCCATTGGTCTTTCACAAAAAAAATGTTGGAAAGCAAGACGTTTTCCCTTTGTGCCTCCTCTCTCGGTAACACGGCCACCTGCTGCTGGGCCGGTTGAAGGCTTGTTGGGTGCAGTCCCACGCATTTGCAATCCACACTGGGCAAGCTTTTTCTGATACACCATATCTAAGTTGATTCATATGCAAACTACTAAGCACCGAGACGGATTCGAAAGCTGCAAGAAGTTTTGTTTGCGATTCTCGCGTTCGTCGCAAATACGAAGAAAAATATTGAAGAAATATGTGCAGCCGATGGGAGCTGCATAAATTCAACAGTAAATTTTTGAATTTTATAAAAACAGTGGTTTTAATTATTTCAAATTTATAAGTTTAAAAAAACTATTATAGAATTAATGCAATGTGCACAAATTTATATTTGTTTTGTTAACACGTTTTACAGATGCCAGTAATATATATTATTTACTTTACATAAAAATGGGTTGTAAACAAACACAACCAACGCGAATGTCATTGCACCAGAATACTAAAATTCATAACGTAACACTCAACGACTTTATCATGGATATCAATTTATTTACTGTAGTTAAATCAACATTTTCCTTCAGAAATGGGGACGTAACTAATGCCAATACAGTGTTGGCGATATCAGCTCATACTAATTAAATGGTTTAAGAAACTTTAAGAAGCAGTGTCTTTATGACGTTGTATTAATAAATGAAATAGTTATTTGTGTAGCAACTGTGGGTCCTTTAAATTGATGTTTGTTAATATCAAGAATTGGCTTCGTTACACAAATCATAAAGTTAATAATAAAAGTTAATATAAAAAGTTAGTAATGCGTTATTGCTAGTGTTTATCGCCCACTTAGTTTAAATTCGCCGACGGGGATACATGAATTTCCAGTACCCACAGTGTGAAATATAAGGTTGTCATTAATCTAACTAAGCCAGCACCAAAAACTTATTTATAAAATCATTAATAAATACTGCATAACCTAGAGTATTCTTAATTTTTGATACATAAACTTCAAAAGCAACTTTTAATAATTGTGTCGATCTGGAATTTGCTATAAATGTTAATCGTAACCAAATATATCTGCTGTGTCCAATTCTCGTAACTTTAAAGAACGCTACAGATTAACTTATTATGTTCACATGATAACTTTTCCTTTTTATTTGGAGATCTGTACACGTTCTACAGTTTAATCTGTGATAACTGCTTCAAACTAGGGGAATTAGACTGAAAAACAGTGAGAAATTATCAACTTAAATCATTTAAAGACTAGATTCACATAAGATGTACACTTTTAAAAAGAAATAGACTTACCAAAATTGCGAATGTTCTCTCTGGAAAAACAAATTAAAGACAGGAAAAATAATGAGGTGAGGTTTACAAAAGAAAGTTAAACGTGTTTTTGAAATCTCCGTTACTTGCCTGGAAGTTGTTTCATAAACGATGTGAAATGTCAGTAGACAAGAATTGAAGAAGATTTTAGAAAACATTTTCACCCCAAAGCTAACGGAAAGAATTTAAATAAAAATAAAACGGCAAGTTTGGTGGGAAGACAGGGATATAGCCGCTGCTACTATGCTACGTTCAATGTCATGTAAAACATGAGCGTATTTGAGGCGAAAAGTCGTTATTCTTCTCACTGGTTTATCAAATATCCGAAAATGGACGGGAAACGTGAAATGATCTCCAGGTGCCTTCAGAACTGTTTTTGACTTAACAGCATGCGAAATCACAAACAAAGACACATTCTGAGCGCCACCCAGTACTTTTAAGCCATTTTCCTTCAACAGTGCAATATTGCTTGATTAGAGCTCAGTTTTGTTGCCAGAGATAATTATTCACAGGAGTTCAGTCTCGCGCGTACCGCCTCGGTGCTCTACTGCGACTGAGCACAGCTGATGCTCTCCCACTCGGTCCCTCCCACTGGTCGGTGCTGCAGAGAAACACGGCAATCTCGCCCTTATCTGCACCTACTCCGTGCTCGTACAGCATCTGCCCATAGGCAGGAAACTCAAAAGCACTTCCTGCTCACTTCGCGTGGCCAAATAACTTTGAAAATAAACTCATCACCCCTTGAAAACTATTCACTCAAATAGTTTGAAAAACCATGACGCAATTTCATCTATTCTTTACAAAAAATATTTTAACGTAAAAAATGGAAAACAATGGTTTTTTGATAATTTTCTGGACGTTTACAGGAAAGAAAGTAGCAAGCGAGAGACTTCGGTATTTTAAGAAATAGATGGGTGATGTGCGTGGGAAATGAAGAAGAAACGCCAAAGTTATTTATATGCTACTCTTAAACGAATACCACACGTGATTTTCTTATTGCGGTATGTATAACTAAACGCAAGTATCGCAAGCATGACAGAGTAAGTACACATCGTTTCGGCAATTCACAAGTTACTTTCGATTTCAAATTATACTTGCCTCACCCAACGAAATTCACAAATAGAGTTAAGAAAGTTCGGGTAAGTCATAGTTTACAATAATTGTTGTCCTTTAACAGACATTGATACTATTCACGAAATTTTCCTCGTTAATTATTGCGCATTAAATATACCAGGGCTGATTCAGAAGTGATGGCAACTATTTTTCATCTCCATAAAATGACCCGACAAAGGCAATGTACTATGTACAGTTGAAATTGTATGACATGTAAGTTTTAAAGGTGACACCAAATAGGGTATGGATGCAGGAATGTCCGGTAAGGANGAGTTGAAATTGTATGACATGTAAGTTTTAAAGGTGACACCAAATAGGGTATGGATGCAGGAATGTCCGGCAAGGAACAAAGACAAACATAGCTGCTTTAAATCACCGTTTAATTGATATATTCTCGTTCGAACTGTGTACACTCATGTGAACGGATACGTATCGTACGTATACGTGGTGTTTAACATCCTTCAAAGTAGTCTCCGAGGTTGTCCACGGTTCGTTGCCAGCGATGAGGCAGACATCGTCACAGNACATCCTTCAAAGTAGTCTCCGAGGTTGTCCACGGTTCGTTGCCAGCGATGAGGCAGACATCGTCACAGCATTTCGTCGAGATATGGCGCACATTGACGGATCTCATACAGCCGATGGTATTTCACGTCTGCCTCATCGCTGGCAACGAACCGAGGACAACCTCGGAGACTACTTTGGAAGATGTNAGCCGATGGTATTTCACGTCTGCCTCATCGCTGGCAACGAACCGAGGACAACCTCGGAGACTACTTTGGAAGATGTGTAACATCTCGTACACGTGCGATACGTACCCGTTCACATGAGTGTATACAGTTTGCACGAGAATATATCAATTAAACGGCGATTTCAATCAANGAAGATGTTTAACATCTCGTACACGTGCGATACGTACCCGTTCACATGAGTGTATACAGTTTGCACGAGAATATATCAATTAAACGGCGATTTCAATCAACTACGTTTGTCTTTGTTTCTTGCAGGACATTCCTACATCCATACCCCATGTGGTGTCACCTTTAAGCCGTAAATTTCGTACACTTCCAACTGTACATAGTAAATTTCCTGTGTTGAGTTATTTTCAGGGAGATAAACAATAGTTGCCATGACTTCTGAGTCAGCCCTCAAACTTAACAGAGATGTCTTCTGGATTTTAGACATTTAAATCCATTAGTGATTATAACAGAAATATTATCCGTTTGCATTTTGGAATAAGGAAACTTAGACAAGTTATCGAATGATGAGTGATGAAATAAATACATGTACTATGTTTTTGCATATGCCCATTACTTGGATCCATTCAGACCCGGCGTCCACAATTGTTTATGTAACGCACAGGAAGTACTTTTTGGCCAGCACTACACACTGCAAGGAGTAGTGTTCAAGGATAATCTGTGTGCGTTAATTATTCGTAAAATGTACAGCGTGCGACTAGTCTAGGTTGTAACTGTTTAAATCGTAAATTTATACGGGTCTTAGAAGTTCCCATTTCTGTTACATAAACTGACAAACCCTTCTTAATTTTCTTATACAAGCCCAAACTATAAAGCAATTAATGATATCGCTACCACTCAGATTTAAGTTCAGATATCTCAAACCCAAACTATAATTTATGTTCTGAAATAAGTAGAATGTCTGTCATAAGTTGAGCTCTTGTTCAGTATTTTATTATCAGTAGAGTGTTTGTAGTTTTATATTTACTAAGAAGTTACCTGACTACTGCACTTTGTAAAAATATTAAATAAAAAGTAGATCATATAAAGTGTTCAATCATTAGGCTTATTCGTAGAATTATAGTAGTATATAGTTTATAACCCTAAAATATACGTCAGTTTAATACTCTCATAATATCATATACGAATCCATAAAATTACATAACTGCCAACAAATATATTTATTAATCACTTCTGCTAGGTGTCTTGAGAAAAAACCTAATATNCCATAAAATTACATAACTGCCAACAAATATATTTATTAATCACTTCTGCTAGGTGTCTTGAGAAAAAACCTAATATTAATTGTAAAAATTACAAAGAAACACATGTTTCTATAGCTCATATTACTGTCATAAAAAATCGTTCTCGAGTTATGGTTGGCATGTAAAATTTACTTACTTGGATTGCATATCAAATAATGAAACTTGCTTATCTGGCAGACTTTTCCTGCCTGACGCCATGCAGAATNTAAAAATTACAAAGAAACACATGTTTCTATAGCTCATATTACTGTCATAAAAAATCGTTCTCGAGTTATGGTTGGCATGTAAAATTTACTTACTTGGATTGCATATCAAATAATGAAACTTGCTTATCTGGCAGACTTTTCCTGCCTGACGCCATGCAGAATGCCTTGGCCTGAGCACTGTAAGTGGAGTTAGCGCAGCAGGCATCAGTGCCCCGACGTCCAGTGTGAGCAGTGATGGTGAATGAAGAGAACGACGTCAGCGACAAGAGGATGCTGAAGGACATGCAGATGACCATGAGGGACATCGCCTTCAGGGTGCGCACTACGGAGATTCACCGTCCCTCACCCAAACGGCCGGAATGTTGGTTGTGTGGATAGCCGGGGCACCTGAGAGCCAACTCTCCTCGGTGATTGCTGAAAGGGAAGCCCCAATGTTTTTGCCGGTGCGTTCAATGACACAGGACTTGGATGTAATACTGGTGGAGGGGAGCCTAGATGTTTTTTGTCAGATGGTGGTTGACACAGGGCGACTATAACGGTGCTGAGACCAGACATTCTCGGGCCTTCCCACCAGCGATCATTCGATAAGAGTATGGACCACTTTTATTTAACTGCAGTAACGAGCGAGGCCACACCGGTCAGAGGCAAGAGAATGGTACTCTTACAGCTCGGTATCCTTAGCATAGTGTATGATATTTACATAGCAGAAATAGTGGACGAATGCATTTTGGGTCTTGATGTATTACATAAGCTGGGTTGTTGTATCGATACTTGACTGCGGGTGTTACGGGCTGGTAATTTCGCGTTGATAGTGTCAACACGACGAGATTTATCTCCGCCAATGAGCTGCCCAGTAGTGTGTAATCAGTCGACAATGCTCCCTGATTCTAGTGAAGTTGATGTTCCAGACAGATGCAAGGGAACATTTTTCAGGCGGCTNATCAGTCGACAATGCTCCCTGATTCTAGTGAAGTTGATGTTCCAGACAGATGCAAGGGAACATTTTTCAGGCGGCTTGGTATATTCGAAACGGCTCAGAAAGGTGGCATTTTACCAGGTGGTGTCACCGTAGAAAGGAATCTGATTTCTTCAAAATCTGAGAGTTCACCTGGTAGGAAGGAACTTTCAAATGTTCCAGAAGTTCCAATGCCACAAATTACCGAATGCCCTNATCTGAGAGTTCACCTGGTAGGAAGGAACTTTCAAATGTTCCAGAAGTTCCAATGCCACAAATTACCGAATGCCCTCTACCGAATGCCTTGGGATAACTGCTGACAAGAACAAGAGAAAACCTCAACTGGTGACAATAGAAGGCAGTTTCAGAATTGCTACAGATAAATACAGGTGCTTTCTCCGATGAGCCCAATGACCTTGGCAGAACTAATGTTGCATGCCATTACATCGCCACAGGCGATGCCAGGCCCATAAAGCAGCCACCTAGGGGATTACCGCCAGCTTCACGTGGTAAAGTTGACAGTATTTTGAACCAGATGAGAGAGTTATATGTGATAGAGTCATCAGTCAGTCCATGGTCTTCTCCCATTGCCCTTGTAAAAAAGAAAGATGCCTCCATATTATTTTGTGTTGATTACCGCCAACTTAATAATGTTACCAAGAAAGATTCTTACCCACTCCCTAGGATAGACGACACACTAAAAAGCCTAGCATGTTCACAGTGGTTTTCTACTTTAGACATGAAGAGCGGGTGTTGGCATGCGAGTTGGCCCCAGAAGACAAATAAAATACTGAATTTTGTGTCCAAGGGAAAGGAACCTGGAAATTCAATGCCCCTGCCATCTTCGAGCGACTGATGGAAAAAGATCTACCCTTAGACATTTGCCAGGTGTACCTAGACAACATAGTGGTCATGGGAAGAACATCTGGAGAGCACCTGACACGCATAGATTCTGTGTTTCAGAAATTATCTGCAGGCACTCTGAAATTAGTTCCTAAGAATTGACACCTATTCCAAAAGATAATTAATTTCTTGTGTCATNATTATCTGCAGGCACTCTGAAATTAGTTCCTAAGAATTGACACCTATTCCAAAAGATAATTAATTTCTTGTGTCATATTCAGTTGACCCATGGGACTGAAACAAATCGTGCGAAGACCTGAACAATAAGATATTGCGCTCTACCAAATGATAAAACTGAAATCACGATCACCAAGCCTCTGCATGAATTGACTGAGGCAAAAATAAAATGTTATTGAACCCCAGAGTAGAGTGCGTAATTACTTCTAATAACTAAAGGAAATTCTGGTATCTCCCACAGTATTGGGCTTCCCGAGTAGAGAGGGTGAAATAATTCTGGATACTAATTCTAGTGATGCAGGTATCGGGGCTGTATTATCTTAGATTCGGGATGGAAATGAGAGGTTATTGTAATACTTCAGTAAGGTTTTCACAAGTCTGAGAGGAATTACTGTGTGAGACGCAGGGAGCTTCTGGCAGCTGTGAAGGCAAGTGCACATTNAGTTTTCACAAGTCTGAGAGGAATTACTGTGTGAGACGCAGGGAGCTTCTGGCAGCTGTGAAGGCAAGTGCACATTTTCACCCATATATTTATGGCTGACACTTCATCCTAAGAACTGATAATGCTCATCATGCTGGCTGCTCAATTTCAAGAACCCTGAAGGTCAAATAGCCTGGTGGATACAGCATCTGCAAGAATATGACTTTGAAATATATTACAGGTCTTGACGCCTTCACAGCAATGCAGATGCACTTTACAGGAGACTATGAGAACCATTCTGTCATCATTGTGAACGCCAGGAGGAAAAGCGTGGTGTATCGTGACTGCGATGGGACTCCTACATGGGACGAAAAGGACATAAGAAATGATCAGCTAAGTGAGCCCAACTTGCGTCCAATATTGGAGTGGAAGGAAACTGGGCATCGACCAAGATAGGAGGAGATATCCAGTTTTGGTATGACGGTCAAGGCATACTGGGCACAGTGGAATTTCCTTGTTATAATGAATGGTGTGCTTTAGAGGAAATGGGAAAGTAATGATAGGAGACAAAGGTATTTATAATTGGTCCTACCAGAGTGCCGAATCCCAAAAGTGCTAAGAGAACTACACAACACAGCAGCAGGAGGTCACTTCGGTGTAAATAATACACTTGANGCCGAATCCCAAAAGTGCTAAGAGAACTACACAACACAGCAGCAGGAGGTCACTTCGGTGTAAATAATACACTTGAGAGAGTTTTAATGAGATTATATTGGCTGCATTGTCGGGAGGATGTTGAGAAGTTGTGCCGTCTGTGCTATGCATGTACTGCGAGGAAGGGTCCGAGGGTTAAGGGACGAGGGTCCCTTCAGAAATAAAATGTTGGGCTCCCATTTGAGAGGATGGAAGTGGACATTCGTGGACCACTACCAACTACTGAGAGGGGGAATATGTACCGATTTTTAAATATTTCATTATGATAATTTTTTGAGGTAATAGTAAATTATATTAATTGAAGTGATTAATTATAAACGGCAATTAATATCAATTTAATGTGAGGTGTTGAGTCTAAAAAATTTTGTTTGTAGTTGTTGTAAATAAAATTAGAAAATCATAATAAATTATTTTATTTAATTATGACCTTCATCCCTTAACGAACCTGATTTTGAGAGAAAATTGTGACAATATGGTTTTTGTAAGAGGTAAAACTGTGGATCATAAAGTCCATGAGTTCAAGTTGGGGTTTATAACGGCTTAGTTTTACTAAGAAGGCAGCTGTATATCCAAATATGTATCACAAAATATACTTTGATGGCCACATTGTAGCCCACTAAATCTCATATTTTCGGTAAAGGAATTTTTTTGTGTGTTATGCCGAGGGGGTGGGGTGAGTTCTCTCATAATGTCATGCTGGAAAAAATTAACTTTGGAGAGGGGGAAGGGAAGCAGATGGTTACATCCAAAGCACGGGTCTCGTTTCAATTTATGGTCCGCTACTCGTTGGAACGAATGCTGAAAGAAACTTCGAGCCACAGGGATTACTGCTAACTCTGGAAGTTTATTTTTGTGGGCAAGGGGGGGAGGGGACTCTCGCTTCTCAGAATGTGGTGACTTACCACGTGAACCCGGCGAGGCAGGTAGCCAGCCGTCTTTCCGGCAATATCCTGTTGGCTCTCTTGTAAAATTTGCCCTATGCAACATGCATTTGCAAAATATTATTCTGTTTTTGGCGTTCCTGTTAAAGATAAATCTTTATAACCGTGAACTTTTTTGAGCAGAAAAATAGGTACTTCTTTGTTATCATAGCCTTTTTTAACATTCATGTGTACTTTATTTAAGGGTATTAGTTTTCCCATTTGGGTTTTTATTTCAAGTTTATATATTCAAAAACGGTTTTAAAAAAACCTAATTTATTTAACATGTTTTTTCCTATACCCAATTCTCACTGATTTCAAACCAGTCAACAGCCTTAATTACCAGTGATATGCTTTCATCTATTTCTGGCGATTAAGATTATAAATTGTATTTNCAAACCAGTCAACAGCCTTAATTACCAGTGATATGCTTTCATCTATTTCTGGCGATTAAGATTATAAATTGTATTTACATTGCGAAATTAGCATACATGGAAGCAGATATTTCGGTCATATGTAATGCTACAATTGATTCCGGATTTTTGAAAGCCCTGTTCTCTTTCCCTGCAAAACTTGAGTATGCTACTGCACATATAAAGAAAGTTTGACATTTACCAAAATACTAGTTTACTTCAGTGAATTAAATTGTACTATGAAAGAATTACAAGTAAATATATTCCTCTAATATGGCTACGCTCATTATAATACTCATAAAATAATATGTAAATGCCCAATGCAGTAGCCACCAATNTATTCCTCTAATATGGCTACGCTCATTATAATACTCATAAAATAATATGTAAATGCCCAATGCAGTAGCCACCAATATAAGCCTACAACCCGAAGGAAATAAAAGCTTATTAGATCACTTCGCTGTCTGTATGCCTGTGTATTTATGTGTATGTGTCAGCATGTGTGTGTCTGTGTGTGGCTACGTGTGTCCCATAAAAAACTTTCGAGCACGTAAACCGAACTTCACTGAACTCGGTACACATTCAATCTTTAAAGTTTTCCAACCCGCCAGGTGCTTACNTGAGCACGTAAACCGAACTTCACTGAACTCGGTACACATTCAATCTTTAAAGTTTTCCAACCCGCCAGGTGCTTACTTTTGAAATGGCAGCCATTTTTTAATGTAGAGTAGTACAATATAATATCGGGAGCCATTAAATCGATTTAAAACAAATTTTGTATGTTGACAGAATTGCATTTATAAATGGATATAAACGTTCGTCCGCTATTTTGAAAGATAGCACAACATGAAGATATAAAGCTTTTACGCTATAACTCGAAAAATACTCAAAATATTCTCGCTAAATTTGGCCCGTAAATATAACTATGGTAGGCTATACAAACATATGAGATTTAAATCGTTGTTGCACCTATATTTAAAATAGCAACCATACATATTTTTAAGGTTTAGTTGACAAAGGCCTACTTATCTCATTGTTCGGCCATTTCCACTAAAGATTGTATGCCGAAAATATACGTTTTAATCATCACATATGCCAACAAATGTACACTTTTGTCAGCCACTTTGTACGATAATGCTACATGCAGAATAAAGATTTTGTCATATCTCGAAAAATAATCAAACCATTCTTACGAAATTTGGCAAACAAGCAGTACTACGGTATGCCATATAAATACATAATATAAAAGTGAGCCGACATTTGTTTTAAAAACTGGCGACCGTTTAACACTTTATCTAAGTATGCTAAATTTACGAAACGATGAAACCAATTTGAATTTAACTTAGTACGCTGGCAGCATCCATTACAGACATCAAATGTGTCTACGTGGATCCTCTTTAGTCGGAAAGCTTGTAAGATAGCACCACGTGATCAAATAAAGTTTTATTTCATACCTCGAGAAATAATTGACCGATTCCTACCAAATTTGGCAGACATGTAGTACTGCATTAGATGGTGTAAANTTTCATACCTCGAGAAATAATTGACCGATTCCTACCAAATTTGGCAGACATGTAGTACTGCATTAGATGGTGTAAATTGGTATATTGTAAGAGTGTCAGACACTTATTTTCTAAATTACGGCCATACAGCTATTTTAGCATAGTATGTTATTTGTCGAAACTATACAATCAATTCCAACTTAACTGTGTATGNTACGGCCATACAGCTATTTTAGCATAGTATGTTATTTGTCGAAACTATACAATCAATTCCAACTTAACTGTGTATGCTGGCGGAATACAATAAAACTATCAAATTTGTCCGCCAATTTGTAAGATCGTGCCACATAAAACAATTACGTCACATATCTCGGTAAAATACAACAGTTTCCTACGAAATTTGCAAACAAGTGTTACTACGGGCAGGCCATGTAAATTAGTATGTTTTGAGTAGGCCAAGCACTTATTTTCAGAAAGGGGACTATATAAANTACTACGGGCAGGCCATGTAAATTAGTATGTTTTGAGTAGGCCAAGCACTTATTTTCAGAAAGGGGACTATATAAAAAAATTTAGCTTTGTATGAGCTAATACACAAACTCTTGTCTTCGCCATTTTAGAAGACAGCACCACATGCTAAATTAAGCTTCTGTCATATCTCGGTAAGTAGTTAGTATATAATTCACACCAAATTCATGCAAAAATGTATACTTTTGTAGTCCATCTAAATTTTATAATCTGAGGGGTTGGTCGTATATTTNGCACCAAATTCATGCAAAAATGTATACTTTTGTAGTCCATCTAAATTTTATAATCTGAGGGGTTGGTCGTATATTTTCGAAATAACAAAATGGTAAATATTTTTGCTAAGTACGTCCCATGTCAGAAACAATTTCAACTGATCTTTATATGTGAGAAGTGTATGTAACACGAATCACATGTGCTAACACATAAAGTTTTAGTAGCCTTTCACGAAGATCATCACATAAAAAATGGAGGTTGTATGCCATATATCTGGGACCAATCAACTATTTCAAAGTAAATTTCACAAACACGTAGTGAGTGCTACGGTAGGGCATGTAAATTTATATGTATTAGGTGGGGTAGGTTTTTCTTTAAAAATGGTCTTACTATATAAAAATATAGATGAGTATGTTAAATCACTAAACAATTCAATAGAATTCACCCAAATTGTGTACGCTAACAGTATTAAATAGAATCATCAGTTATGCGTACAGAGATCCCATTTTTCCAGTCTTTTTTGGAAAAATAATGCCCAGTGAGAAAATGGAACATTTTGCCATACTTGCGGAACCATTATTAACTAATTTCCACCAAATTTCGTAAACCAGTAGTGCTACAGAAGGCCATGTAAATTTACGTGATTTAGGTGGGGTCAGACAATGATTTTCAGAATGGTGACAATATACATAATTTCGATAATTTTGTCAAACCTGTTAAACAATTTAACCAAATTCAACCAAACCTGGTATGCTGACAGTATATATTGCTCTTATCGTATATACAGAGCCTCTTTTTTAGGTAATTTTGTACGAGAGCACCAAATAAGAAAATCCTGTTTCTATGCAATATCTCGGGAACCAATCAATCGATTTCCACCAGAGTCTTCACACAAGTAGCGCTATGGCAAGTTTTGTAAACTTACGTGTTTTAAGTGGCTCAGACACATATTTTCGAAATGATGACACTGTAAATATTTCAGGTTATTAAAACCTATCACTCAAAACATTCTACTTGTTACATCTTAAGTTTATGCTCCGAATCCTACCTCCGTAACGCAAATTGTTGCAAGCTAGCATATTGTACGAGAAATCCTGTGTTTGGGTCTCACTTAAGGCAAGTGTGTATTTGTAATTGTTGTATTACTGTTGCATATGTTTCTGATACGATATATAATCACGTTGCTATAAAAGAGACGTTAAGGCCTAATAACCATCTAAACTTTTAAGAACTTAATTAAAAATTATTTGTGCCCATNTTGCTATAAAAGAGACGTTAAGGCCTAATAACCATCTAAACTTTTAAGAACTTAATTAAAAATTATTTGTGCCCATGTAGAGGAAAGTAGGCTTATTAGTTATCTCAGTAGCTTCTTGTTTACCATAACATTGTAAATAAAATTTCTTGACATTAAAGATTTATCCTAATTCTTTGTAACTTCATCACCACTGCTTCTGGCGATGTTAACGATANAAAATTTCTTGACATTAAAGATTTATCCTAATTCTTTGTAACTTCATCACCACTGCTTCTGGCGATGTTAACGATAACTGTATTAAGGTGACATAGATTATAAAAACCAACCAACTGTACACTAATTACGTCTCTCTTGTTTATCACAAGTCTGCTGAATGTAAATAAAATATAATTTTGCCAAGAAAATTATTTCATTTAAAAGAAAGTGGTTTNTTTATCACAAGTCTGCTGAATGTAAATAAAATATAATTTTGCCAAGAAAATTATTTCATTTAAAAGAAAGTGGTTTTGTGTATGGTTACTGCCATTTGAACAAAATGTTTTCAGCGCAATCAAATCTTACAATTATGGAGCATCCAGTTTTTGTACCATACCAGATGTTCTTTACTTGTATTCTCCGACAAAGTGGCCTGCAGCACGTTAATACGAGATAGCGCCCACTTCATTTATATATCAATTTTATACCAACATAAGTTACCCGATGCAAACTGCAGTTTTGCCGCTGTGTGCTGTGTAAAAAAGAACTATAATAACCAGACTTATGCACATTTCATCCACATTTTTTTTTATTATATATATTTATACATATACATAACATACACAAAGTTTTACCAGAGGTTTCTTGGAGCCTGTGGGATTAATAGTATTGTTTGGGACACGCCTCATTTCTAATTGTACAATTTTCCATCGATATTGCAATCGAAGTAATTTACAAAACCCTCTTAATTTTTCTTTGAAGTGCATTGTAGAATAGATATACGTATCATGGCAAAAAAATTAACAGCCACCAGTAATTTATAAGTGCCTCAATTAACAACAGTGTGAAATTGACGCACAAAGAAACTACCACGTATACACACACATACATGAAACACAATTTTCACTTTCCAGATCCTCTCATTAAATGCCCCCCCTTCCCTAGCCCAGTGCACCGAACAGCCCTCCGCCTGCTTTCGGGCCTTATACGTACATATGTACACACGATACAACGTGTATTTAGCCCCGATGAAATCCGAAGGTATTAAACTGGAAAATAAAAATTAATTTTGGTTATGCGCATGAAATACATAGCAACAACAAAAAATCATTTTAATTAATTTTAGTCACCACAGTATTATATAATGACTCAGTTACTGTTGTCTCTCTTCCTTCCGACTCCTAAAAAAAATATAGACCATTGTAGTGGAATGTGGCGTCAGTGTGAACCCACGCGGCATTATGCGACACCATGCTAGGAAGTTATGNGATAGACCATTGTAGTGGAATGTGGCGTCAGTGTGAACCCACGCGGCATTATGCGACACCATGCTAGGAAGTTATGGAATGCCTCTTCTTTGGAGAAACGTCTCGACGGCGGTTATCTCATCTTCGAGCGCAAATGTGGGATAATCTGAGAAGGATCAGCGACCGAAGCAAATAACTGCCGCGTCACGCATTCAAGCCCATCGTGGACGAAGGTGTCCGGTGAAAGTGACTGGCTGTCCGGCAAGCCGGATGTGGCGATGTCCGGGAGTGCGGTCTCGTGGTTAGGCAGTGAGTGCACACGTGTAAACTGACGGCCTGCGTTTGTGCTCCCGGCTCAACACTTCGGTAGGTGGGTAGTTAGGCTTAACGTCTCGTCGGCAGTGAGGTCACTAGAGACGTAGCAAGTTGCTTAAAAAAGAGGGATTGGGGAAGGAATGGGAAGGAATTGGCCATGGCGTTGTTAAGGACCCATCTACGCATTCACCTGGAGTTATTTCGGGAAACTAGGGAAAATTAAATCAGGATGGCCGGACCGGGAATCGAACCCGGGTCTTCCCGAATGTGCCACCTCGCTGGTTGGGAACACTTCGGTTCTTGTGGAACAGATTAAATATTTGGTATACCGAATATCGTCTTCTACTCATTTATCAAACGCTGACTGACTCATTGGCAGTATAAACATTAATATCTCGTGGTCAAAAGTGATGATCATGCTTGTTTACATTTTGTTTTTTAACAGACTCATCATTTTATATGAATAAAATATTTTCCCTGAATTTAATATATATATATATATATATATATAACTTATACTGAAGAGCAAAAAAAAACTGGTATAGGCGTTCGTATGCAAATAATAGACGTATGGAACCAATCAGAGTAACGTGATGCGGTCAGCAGCTAGATCGGTTACTGCTGCTACAATGGCAGGTTATCANTATGGAACCAATCAGAGTAACGTGATGCGGTCAGCAGCTAGATCGGTTACTGCTGCTACAATGGCAGGTTATCAAGTTTTAAGTGAGTTTCAACGTGGTGTTTATCAGCCGCATGCTCTCTACCCTGTATCGTAGAGGCTCCATCGCTTAACATTTGGATGTTCGCGTACAACCATTTCACGAGTATACCGTGAATATCGGGAATCCGGTAAAACATCTGACGAGAATCATTAAACGTGACGACATGCAACCTTTTCTCAAATTGGCGCAGATTGGATTTGTGGACTGCCCTGCAGGATGCGTGGTGTNAAACGTGACGACATGCAACCTTTTCTCAAATTGGCGCAGATTGGATTTGTGGACTGCCCTGCAGGATGCGTGGTGTGATTTGCCTCCTGCATACCTTCAGACATTAGTAGAGTCCATGCCACGTCGTCTTGCGGCACTTCTGCTTGCTCGGGAGGCCCTACACAATATTAGGCAGGTATACCAGTTTATTTGGCTCTTCATTGTACATTGAAACTCTATCAGAGAAAGTGTCAAAACGTTTCAAACTATGTATTTACTTACAAATGCAATTTTCTATCTGTAAATATTATGCATAAACACGTTGGTTTTGATGGTGCTGCTGACATAAAAGTTGCCAAATATTGTAGTGCTGATAGTGGTTACTAAGCAGCTGACATGCACATTCTAACAACTATTACCTCTGTTATACAGGGCGACTAATTAATATACGCTTACCCGGCGTGGGCGGAATCCTTAGTAAAAATTAATGGGGCAACATATAATATATACGACTTAGGGTCTACAGTGATTTCGGAGAGTGGTGGATATCCCCGAATGTAAAAAGTGTAAATGTGTTATGCAACGATAAATTGGAAATAACTTGCTATTAAGGAACTATAAGTAACATACAGGCAAATGGGTAGAAAGCAGGAAACCACATAAAACGGTGTTACGGAGAGTACATTCCTTCGTACATTAAAAATGTAACCCTCCACTTGAAGCAATTTGATAGGACATGTTAGTAATAAGCAAGCATAATCAATTTAAAAAATTGATTTGGTAGTATTCTATAATCGCAACCGTTTCCTCAGAAATCACATTTGGAAAGTAGAATAGAAGGTTACCTGGGAGGTAAGCAGCCCGTATAACTGTCGTGCATGACGTATCAACCGACTCTCTCCCTCTCTCTCTCTCTCTCTCTCTCTTCTCGTGTTCTAGTCTTGATGTAATAATTTACAAATCATGCACCACAGTTATTCAAGCTGCCTACCTCCCAGGTAACCACTATTCTGCTTTCCAACTCAACATGCGATTTTTGAGGTAACGGTCGGGATTACCGTATAACACCATGCCGACCAATATTTTTATTTTTTATTTTTTGCATGCTGATTCCTTATATGTCATGTCAAATTGCTTCAAGTGGAGGGCTACAGAGTTGTAGGCCATATGAGGGCACCAACGTAACAGTGTTTTTTTTGTGGTTACCTACCTTGTAACCATTTGACTGTAGGTTACTTTATGTTGCTTTATCTAACGTACATTCATATTTATCATTGCATGACACATGTACACTCTCCACTTTCGGGGGCGTCTACCACCCTGCGAAATCGATGTAAGCCCTAAGTCATTCATATGTTTCCCTTTTTATTATTCTTAAGGTTTCTATTCACGTCGGGTTAGCATATACTCACTACTCACCCTTTAGGCTATGTTATTCGCTCAATCGAGAGAGTGGAAATGAGAAGAGTTTATGACTGGCTGATCGTGTATGTTTTCTAGATTTATTATTAGTTCTGAGATGTAATATTTTTGCTAATGGTGCTTTATCGGTCTTTAATCGTTCATAGTGATTGGATAACGAAAAATTATTTATTAGGTAAATTATTGTTGCACTTCCTTTCAGATCTGTTATCTTGTACGTAACATAGTAAAATACATTGCATTATCCTTTAAATGTAGTATTTTATAAGAATTACCAAATTAAATCTCGTTCCTTTATTAATTTTAATTAATGCCTGCAGTCTATTACAAACCCGGGTATGCGCAGGCAGCCTTAAAAATGCTGCTGGAAATGTTTTATAGCCTTTTGCACGCTTTCATTACACACTTAGAAATTCCGCAGTTCCATATTAACGTTTGTTCTCGTGCTTTTACAATCATATAAACGGCAACATTCATGAGAGAACAGTGATAATTCCGTATTTTATTTTAACACACACAAAACGTCTTATTTTTCATCTTTACATGCAGGTTACAGTACTGTGGAAGAATTGTCACTACTAAACCGGAGGAAAGAAGAACTTTTTCGTTTACCACTTTTTTTTCTTTAACATATATCTAACGGCCGAAATACATAAATTACAATATAGCAGAACAACATTATTTTCTTTTTACGATAGTTGGTCCATTTGAGATTTTGAAGAACTTCAAACGTTTCACATGATATTTCTCTTGCGATATGGAAGCCAGCCAAACGATTACATTTTGATCACATCTGCCCGAAAACATGAAGGCAAACAATAATTGCATGCTCGCTTGATGGTAGTTTGCCTCTGAATTCCGTAAATAAAATTTAATGGTGGCTGAAGAAGATATTGTGTACATTATCATTCAGCTAGTAGGTTTATTGGTGTAAATTTTTTCAACTCAAAAACATTTTGGAAACACTCTCAACAAGATACACTTGTGAATGCCCGTATCCCATATTTATGGTGGATTCATTATTCGCTCGGAAATATTTTAAGTTTAAGTATTAACTTAGTCTGCACATCAAAGCACATTTTTCCGGTGCCATAAATAACCTCAGAGTGATTCACCCGCCCTTATTCATATATTCTTTATTTCGTCATTGTAACTTTTTTTTAAGTTTAATTTTAAAACGCACGATGAATGTGAGACTTGCGTGCATATACGTAAAACACATTCGCAAATACTTAAGTACGTAGGAACGAAATACAGAATAATATATGGTATGTACCAAGCAGTGGCGAAAAAGGCTCCTCCCGAGACCTCGCAAATTTGTTGATATTTGTATATATATATATATAAAATTTAAAGTCATAATTTTATTAGTCCTTTGAATTTTTTCAATTAAAGATTAAGGTCAAACATAATGTTTTAGTTTCATGATACTGCATTAATGTGCATCGTTACAAATAAATGAATATGATGCAATTAGAAATATCTAGCATTCGCTAACGAGAAGGCTCATTGCATAGCCTGCCGCAGATTTAATAGTTCTCAAGTTTCCTATAGGTTGTTCACAGTAAAGTGGGCACTTTTGAGGCTGTAGTTACTTNTCAATTAAAGATTAAGGTCAAACATAATGTTTTAGTTTCATGATACTGCATTAATGTGCATCGTTACAAATAAATGCATATGATGCGATTAGAAATATCTAGCATTCGCTAACGAGAAGGCTCATTGCATAGCCTGACGCAGATTTAATAGTTCTCAAGTTTCCTATAGGTTGTTCACAGTAAAGTGGGCACTTTTGAGGCTGTAGTTACTTNACGCAGATTTAATAGTTCTCAAGTTTCCTATAGGTTGTTCACAGTAAAGTGGGCACTTTTGAGGCTGTAGTTACTTTTTTCCTATCAGTCAGTTTTTATCCTTCCACCACTTTTTAGCCTACTTTCCGAAGGACAGAAAGGCTTATGAGACCACTTTCCTGTCTGTATGTATTATGGGCATATGTGTGTCTGTGTGTGTCTATGCGTGTGTGAGACTCCCACGCCATCTTCATCAATTTTGGGACGCGTGGTCCGAATTTCACCAAACTTGGTAAACGTATATTACTTAATAAGGACACATGACTTTTATTGTTTTCCAGCATGACGGGCACTTACTTTTAAATACAAAACAAAAGTTGTTAAGAGAATATTTTTAAAATTTTTATTTTTGATACTTGGAAAAGTATATATGTTGAGTAAGATAAAATATCGTTTAAATATATAGACGACCTATATAATTATATCGATGAAATAATATCGTAACTTCGATAAATCGATACATTTACAACTTCCCTAAGCTGCAGTAAATTACGTGTCTTGAAAACCTTGATGAAAAGGTTGCCGAGGGGGTGGGGGGAGGCGAAGGAGAGCTTACGAGGAGACAAGGTTGGCAGCAATACGGGGCGGAGGGGAAATATCGCCGTCCTGGATCTGCGTGAACTCCACGACGATAACTGCGCCCCGGGGAGCAGTGAAACACGCCACGACAACGGAACAAAGAGGCGCAAACCCCGTGTAGTGGGCAAAAACTTCGAGTGGCTCCTGCAATAAATATATATGTACCTCGCGATGCGGGAGAGAAAACTGCGCCCGCTTCCATCGGCCTGCACGGCAATCGTCTGCAAAGTGTACACGAGAATTTCTTCCGCCCGCGAATAGAGCTGACGAACATCTAGACGCAAAAAAAACATTTTGTTTTTCATTTTCTTTTGGCACTTTTGGGTACACGGTAAAATTGGAATGTTCTTGCAGACAATCATCGAATAACTACATCCACAGCAGTAACCTACGTCCGTTCGACGGTTGGTATATAGTTAGAAATGTTGGCTATATGCTGGGCTACAGTGTTGGCCTAACGTGATATGCCCACNGTTCGACGGTTGGTATATAGTTAGAAATGTTGGCTATATGCTGGGCTACAGTGTTGGCCTAACGTGATATGCCCACAAAAATTTGCTACCACGAAAACGTTTTGATATTACTTAAAATCGTCCAAATATGATGCCACTTATCGGAAAATGTCAAAGAACATTACCAAGTATAATTGTCTTANGATTACTTAAAATCGTCCAAATATGATGCCACTTATCGGAAAATGTCAAAGAACATTACCAAGTATAATTGTCTTAAGACATTTAAATGATAGTTCATATTTGGAAACAAGCTAGTAAAAATAATGTTGGTTATTGGTAATGAAAGTTTGTACTTCAAATTTCGGAACATTCGTTTTAAATGTAAACAATGCCCTTTCTTATGTTTAACGAAATATGAAGGTTAGCCAAGACAAAAAAANGGAACATTCGTTTTAAATGTAAACAATGCCCTTTCTTATGTTTAACGAAATATGAAGGTTAGCCAAGACAAAAAAACTTTGTTGCGTCAATGTTGGGAACAGAATGGTTGATAAATGGTTCTTAATGTTAATTTTGGCAACCATTGTGTGACCAATATTACTCCAACAACGGAAATTGCAATAATTCTGATCAAATTAAACCATATCTTTTTTAAGTTTTCTTAAATCCATGTTTACTTTAACACAAGCTTTGTCTTATTCAATATTTACATATACTGTTAGTCATGTAATCGTTACTTGTTGGAAGATATGCTGCCGACATGTGATACGTACCTATGCTTTTTTTGGGCCAACTTTATTTAACCAATGCAAAGTCACGTCTAAAAAATAATACTTTAAAATAGGGAATATATTAATAATCTCAACTCGTGATGACTTTCCAAATGTAAATTTTCTCTAAACTGTGTTATGTTGCTTGTGATCTTACGGAAACTTTCGAACAGTTGGTATGGGTATTAATTGTTGTATTGGACCAAAATTGCGTTAGTATCATTATGCTAACATAAAATATTACAAAGATATTCAAAATAAAAATGTATATGAGGTTACCTTTATTTGTTTGTTCAGGTTTTCCTTAGCGCCGCAATCCTTTAAAAATAAAAGATCTATAGTTGTTTGAGTGTTGGTTATTAGTTGGCAAATATATTGTTGTAAATTGTAGGTATTCTTACGTTTGGTTATGGTCCGTAATACTGGAAATATGTTTTGTTGGTATGAAATTAATTGGTGATTACCCTGAAAAAAAGTATAAATCACTTGTAGAGCCATATTATTTTTCTATGCAGAATAATAATAATTATATTTATAGGAGAGATTTGGTTACAAATAATTTTAAATTTGTGTACGTAAACCAAATTGTTCAAGCAAAAGTTTAAATCTATAAACACTTAACCATAAATTACTTGTTGTTAATAAAATACAGGTTAATTTTTGTAAAACTTGGGATAATGTACAACAAAGTAGGGTATGAGTTTAGGAAGAATTAAGGAAAGCTAACAAATTTTTTTTAACATTTGAAGTTTGGATTACCAGTTGATATTATTATATGGACGCCAGAGGGACGTGTCTGAGTTAGTGAGGGATGGAGGCATAACAAGCACGCTTTGTCTACATTCCTTTGTAAAAACACCTGTGCCTCGCACCCTCACAGCGGCCGCTTGTAACACCGCCGCCTCCTCAAGTCTGTTCGTCACGAACAAACTCTACTACATATGGTCCTTCACAAAGTGCCAGTCAGACGACGTGGACAACCTTCGGCTTTGCCCGAAAGCCTTGACTACAAATCCAAAATATCACATTGCTGATCTTATTCAGAATCCTGTAGGGGACTTCCCAACATTTATGTAGTTTCGGGCAGTACCATTTTCTCCTCAGTGTGCTGTACAGTAACACCAGTTGTCCTTCTTGAAATACCTCACCCGACTCTCTATCATAATGCGACCTCATCCTGTCACTATTTATTCTGAGGCTTTGTCGAGCAAAATCATGAATGCCGACACGTCTTTTACATAATTCGCAGGCATAATCAGGGGCTGCAGTTTCCTCTTCTGTCAGTCGGCCAAACAGTAGGTCACTAGGAAAGCGTAGCTCTCTTCCAAAAAGCGTACTTGATGGTGTTGCCCTTGTGGGCTCATGACATTCTTGGTGGTAAGCAAGAAGCAACAACGACACCTTTGAATCCCAGTCCTTTTCGTTGTCTGCCACAAATAACGACAGATACTGCTCAAGAATGCGGTTAATCCTCTCGACCATTCCATCCGACTGAGGACGTAAGGCTGAAGTTCTAGTCTTTTTCATCCCCAGAATCTTTTTTATCTCCTGGATACCGCAGATTCGTAGTTTCTTCCCTGATCAGAATGGAATTCTAGTGGCACCCCAAACCTCGAGAAGACAAGCTCTATAAGTACATTATTCACAGGATGAGATTCTTGGTTTGGAAGGGGAATGACCGTAGGCCATTTAGTAAAATAATCTTGGGCCACGAGTAAATACCGATTACCTCTCTCTGTGATAGGCAAGGGACCCAGAATATATAATGTCATCCACTCAAATGGGGCTCCGAAATTGTATTTCTGGATGTAAACTTGTTCTCTGGTCGTTGGGCACTTTGCAGCAATGCAGGTGTCGCACAATCGGCACCACATCGATGAAACAGCCGACTGCGTTGATGTCATGCACCTCCTTGGGGCAACCTTAAAGAGAACGGTGCGGAAGCCACATCATGTCTTGGTATAGCTCCTGCAGTGGCTCCCCTAGTCGGTGGGTGCGGTTTCGCAGTTGGGCATGGTGGGCATGTCACAGGTAACTGTCGCCGAAACGAAACTCCAAGGCTGACACCAAGGTGGTGGTACTCCAGTCGATGTCGCTCTGGCAAAAATTGTANTGTCGCCGAAACGAAACTCCAAGGCTGACACCAAGGTGGTGGTACTCCAGTCGATGTCGCTCTGGCAAAAATTGTAGTATTCTGCGTGCAGGGCTTCTCAGTACAGCCGCTAGGCAGTAAGCCTGCTGTTTGGCGCTGACCAGCTATTCAGGATGGCGACTATTTCAAACTGGTGTTTTTACTCCAGCCAAGACGTTTGGCCATCGTAAGGGGTGGTCTTAATTGAGACCCCCTTTCCCACTCCTGGCTGCGCGACACTAATGCTGCAGATATGATGAATATCCTTCGAGATTGCTGTGATGGTTATGACTTGCACTGCTTCCCCACTTTTGTCGACTGCCGGTGTGGTGGTAGTGGAACTTCATTACTGAAGAAATTCCTCCATCTGCTTCTTCATCGCATTTATTTCCTGTTTCACTTCATTCTCGATACTGTCCATCCTTTCATTTACGTGGTCCACTTTTTCATGTACACTGACAATCTTCTTGTTCACATTGTCAACTCTTTCATTCAAGAACTCACTAATGCCTTCTGTTTACCTGTCAACATTTTCATTTAATGTCTCTATTTTCCTATCTACATTATCTATTTTCTTGTCTACATTTTTATTAAGTGTGTCTATATTTTATCTACTAAATCGCTTACATTAAGTTATCTGGCTATTTACATACTTGTTTACACTATTAACAATTTCATTCACACTCTCTTTCACACTAATATTTTGGGTATTTACAGCTTCGTACACACTAAGAATTTTGTTATCAAGGCTATTGACACTCGCTCACTATAACCATTTGGCTACCTAGACCCTCAATTAATGCATGCAGTGCTTCCATTTCTGCAGACATTTTTCTAGGTAACATTCACTGCGATGGTTGTACAAAACAACTTTAAGATTTCGGTCTACAACTATTATATTTAATTAATTTGTTTTAATATCACTAATTACTTGCCTACTGTCTAACATAACATGCAATTAAATTTCTCCACACATCTTCTGATATCAGTATAGCATGGACACCTGAGGGGCGTATCCGAGTTCGTGAGGGATGGAGATCTCAATAAAAATATAAATAAATTTGATTTTTAATTTACTCACGCGTCTATTATTTACAGCTTTAAATCATCTGTCTCCACTATTACTCTTTTTACTTTACAGTGAGCTCAATATTTGATATATATATCAACTTTAATTAACGTCCTACTTTACGTTTCTGTTTGGTTATTGTCAATTAACACATACTCATCATTAACATACGTTCAGTGTATCTGTTTACATCATTTGTAATGTCTTTCACTCATGCATCCAGTCCAATAGTTCAGCCTGCAGTCGTACTCTTCACTGCTCTGATGTTTGCAGTCGCAGGTTTTACTCCCACTGGTCACTTCTCTCGCCACGCGCTTCACTTCTCGCTAGTCGTCTATCGCTGAAACTCAACCATTCAACAACTGCCAGCTCGGAGGCCCGACGCGCTTTTTATAGCCACTGGTCTTGACCTGGAAGGTTCGTCGCACCCCGAGTATAGCTGAGAGCAACTAGGCCAGCAATCCAGAGCATTCTTCAGATGTTTCAAGGACACCCGATACCCAAGGTGAGGAGCGGCACGCGCCCTGATAGGCATAAAAGGCACGATTTGTAAACATTCCTTTTACCAAATCCGCTGCGTCTCCGGTTGCAACTGATAGCGCGTGCGTCAATAAATCATGTGTGCCTTGCACACTCAGAGCAGCCGCCCGTAACACAGTGTATGGTTGGTTGTTCGTAATGTTGGAATAAAATGTGACATAGGTAAGAGGAAATAATCGTGCTATATTTCTTGTAATTTTACACATCACATGCTTGAATAAGGCAAAAGCCTTGAAAAGAAATATGTGCCATACCAGAAATATTGTGAGGCATAACATAAACTACATCAATTATTTCGCATGAGAATGTGGTTAACTACAATTTAAAGTATAGTAAAATTCCTACCTACATAAACAGGCAAATATACGTTAAGACATATAATACAATATGGTACAACACATTTCACATTACTTGACTATTCGGGTAGTGTTAGAGTAGGGTAGTGGATAGCATATCGAACTTGTGATTCAAAGTGTGCGGGTTCGCTTTCGGCATACAAACGGTATATTTTCAAACCGTGGAGCAAATTTTGGGCCAAAGTTGGCTTAACCAAAATTTTTTTGCTGAGGACTTTACGCGCTATTTAAAAAAAAAAATATTTCCCTGACAGTCAAGAAAGCCTTACAGATACTGCAAACTTTGTTTCCTTACTCGGATTTCGAAGAAATACATGCAAAATTACGAACATTTGTTTCTAAAAATAAGCTAAATGACTTTGCCTTGTCCACGTTGATTAACATGATTCAATTATGTTTGGCAGTGACACTGATTTAATTAATTGAAGGACTTCTTTATGCATAGCCGTGTGTGTCAAAAAATCTTTCTTTTTCTTTTAACACGCCATTACTGGAGTAACTGAAATATCCCTCACATATGTTTGTCTTGTCCTCTACATATTTAGTGCGTGCGTATTAAACTAAATTATTTCATACTATTAAAAAAAATAACACCACCTAATTAACTTTCTATCCACAATATTTCTTTCCAGTTATGTGAGATGTATCAGATGCTGTTACTTTCAAGTCACATAAAATATCCAGTCCTCAAAGGGTCAGATATTTACTAATAATTAGTTCGCTTATGTCAGAGGTTTGTAGTAAATGGAACCATTTTTTTTTTTTGTACATTCGAGTGTGGATTGTTAGCTGCATTGTTGATATAATACCGAAATTTTTGACATCCTGCCTGCATTGTTGACATACAGCTCATGCCAAGAATTCAAGCCTTGTTGCTACTATTAACTAAAACCATTCTAACGTGTCGGTAAATGATCTGTCATGTTGCTGGCGTGTATCTAGCACAAAGTGGGTATTTTTAGCACTTGTTTAGTGACGCATCACTGCTGGTACACAGTCAGGGATTCAGCTACATGAACAAGGACGTAAAAAAACATTCATTTATAATTCAGGAAAAACGTTGGAATACATGCAACATGAAAACGATCAATAGAACATATGTAAAAACACATTTTTGAAATTACTTTTTTTTGTGTCTACAGTCTACGCTCTAGTTAATTCCACAGCAAAGAAAACCTCCTATGGATTAAAACTGTTCCGGGAGGAGCCTCGTGAGAGAGAATTCTATTGAAATTCTTAAGTCCTTTAGTCCACCCTATCGCCACACTAGGCTTATGCTTTCAAGGTTTTTTCTATTTACAANCGTGTATCTAGCACAAAGTGGGTATTTTTAGCACTTGTTTAGTGACGCATCACTGCTGGTACACAGTCAGGGATTCGGCTACATGAACAAGGACGTAAAAAAACAGTCATTTATAATTCAGGAAAAACGTTGGAAGACATGCAACATGAAAACGATCAATAGAACATATGTAAAAACACATTTTTGAAATATTTTTTTTGTGTCTACAGTCTACGCTCTAGTTAATTCCACAGCAAAGAAAACCTCCTATGGATTAAAACTGTTCCGGGAGGAGCCTCGTGAGAGAGAATTCTCTTGAAATTCTTAAGTCCTTTAGTCCACCCTATCGCCACACTAGGCTTATGCTTTCAAGGTTTTTTCTATTTACAANATTGAAATTCTTAAGTCCTTTAGTCCACCCTATCGCCACACTAGGCTTATGCTTTCAAGGTTTTTTCTATTTACAACTACTCTTATTGTTTAAGGAAACCTGCTCGAGAGAAACATGCAAGAAATCATAAGAACACGTAGAAAAAATAAGTCAACCAAATTGTGTGCTTCGTAGCGAAACTATCAGAAGATATCCTAATCATTACAATAGTTGGGAGGATGGAGATATAGGAGTCGCTTCTTTACACTTATCCGTTACCACTTATCTCCTAAAATAATCTAATTTTTTAGATTCACAAAAAAGTTATTAATTTAAATAGTACACTGACACCAACAAAATCACAAAACTTAACTTCTCTGTAATCTTCCAAAAACTAAGTTTACAATGCTTCACTTTTAGGTATAATAATGTACTTTTACAAAATTAGGAGGAAAATCTTTAAATATTTATTATGTTGATACATACGCTTTCAGAGATAAATACCTTTCGATGTGAAGGAAATATTATTACTTACTTGATTACCATCACTTTCTAATAGCACAGTGGCAAAACAGGGAATGTAAACAAGAACTGTTTATTTGCCTTGAACTTATTTTACATTTGGGTTAAACATCACGCGGCCACGCAAGTGAAGGCTAAATGCAGTTCACACCCAAATTTTCGCACTTGGGGATCGCGCCGGACGACGCCGCTGATAGGCTGTTTTCGCAGGGATCTCCCGTTTCCCTCGCCCTTGCATTCCCCTCCGCTCCATTTCCAAATCTCTGCACCTTCATTGGGCTATCACGTCCTCGTTGTTAAGAGTCGCCCAGATCTCTCCCCTCCATCGCCACAATTCTTCAACTGTTAAGGCCCCTGCCTGCCTGGCGCTTGAACTGCCGTGGATTGTGTTTGAAATCCTGTTTTTTTTAACGAAACTATTAAACGTACCTTAAATATGTTTACCTACGAAGAGACATCATACTCCAGACGAGGACGGAATGGCACTTTAAAGTTACAACGCATGCTCTGAATATTATTTTGCAGTCCTCCAATGTAGTTAAAAACTGCTTTTTCAGGCCACCGTATCTTTAAACATACTAGACGGACACGAGCCAAACCACGATAGGAGCCTAGCACGAAAATAGCTGCACGTAGGCGGGCGCCTTAATATAGAGGATCTATATCAACAACACCGACAAACTCCTGCAGGTTATTCCTTATGAAGTTAGAAGACGATAACGTATCTGCAATTTTTCTCTAAAGTGTATTATAAAATAGTTGCGATTAAGTAACAAATTGGAGGTTGGTGAATTTTAACTGAGATCTTTTACATCTGAAAACGCGGTTGATAATATCATCCCCCCTTTTAAAGTGAATTTGGGGGAGAGGGTGGGGGGTGGGCACCCTACGTTTGCGTGAAACTTTGTAACACTTAAATGTAAAGGATTTGTTAAGAAAAATTATTAATGAGCACGTCTGAAATAATAGAAAATATCGTCTGGTTGGAACTCTCACCGGTGAAATATTTTAGAGAAATCCATACGGACATTTTATATCTGACTGTAAGTGGCATGACAGGTAGGCAACATACCATGCTTGTCTTGAAGCCCATAAGAAGACTTTCAAAAAGTTCCTGTAAACAGTGTTATTTATACGCTTACTTTTGTAAATGTTTGTAAGGTTTCAATACATTCATTTACTAAATTATTATCTGTGATGTGTTCATTTTGCCTTCACAGTACCTTATAATTTACGTTCTAGTGTGCCCCTTGGTGCTGCACAATATATCAACATGCAATCATTATCCATTTACGAAACTTACAAGTCTCACACCAAGAACTGGAATCTTTACACATTAAAAATATATAGACCGCTATGCATTTCTTACTTGCGTATCTTTCAATAACTAGTCCTAAGATATGTGTGTTGCCACTCGCCGTATTTTTCGAAATTTCTTCATGAATTTCTCGAAAACGGTTCACCTGAGATTGTTCCAACAAGATAATCTTTTCTTTGTTAATATAAACTTGCTGGTTCATAATTAGTCTCAGCAAATAGTTTACAGCTAAGTGTTACAAAAATTTACGTAAACATGGGGTGACAATTCCCATTCACTTAATGAAGGGTAATTGCCAACCGCGTTTTCAGAGGTATAAGATCTCCTTTATACAAATCTCCATTCACCAATTTGTTACTTAATCGCAAATAGGCTAATTTCTGATATTTTTAACTGAAAGCATTTGAAAACCGATTTTTGGGGTGCACCTAGTTTGAAAGTAGCGAGAACTTGGTATAGAGAAAATCGGTTTTTTGGCGCTCCTGTTAAAGATAGAAATATATACCAACAGCGACTTTTCTGACCAGAAAAATACGGGCTATAGAAAGAGTTTGTAACATGAATGAGTGAGTGAATGAGTGAAGAGATTTAAGCCGCTCTTAACATCGACGTCTTGAGATCCGATGATAGTGATTAAGGAGGTTATGGAGAAGCGGCGGAATGAAAGGGCTGGAGAAACGGGAGATCCCCGAGTGAACCGGCCGGGAATTGAACCCGGTTCGCCTTGGTGGGAGGCGAGCAGGCTAACCGCGGCCCCTATAACTTTAATGTATAGCCTGTTTACTTGAAAGATTTGCAAAATTATAATTAATTAAAAATGACTGAAAAACAAATTTTAATATTGGTCTCTATACAGATATTGAGAATATCATTTCTCACACTTAGGATTTGTTTCAAATTTATAAATTAGAAATTGGCTTCACGAAACCGAATTTCGTAAACATGTATTTCCTTATACCAAACTCTCACTGCTTTCAAACCAGGCAAATAGCCTTTAAGGAAAAATTGGTACGTATATTTTCGTCTTACATATTCCGTAAGGAATAACCTGTCGGAGATTGCCGGGGTTGTCCAAAAACGCATAGTTTATGTATTTTTTTTTAGTCTCGTAAGGTGTATGTCAGTTGTGCAGTGCATGTTACTGGTAGGTCCGCCTTTACTCGCGAGCCACAGCAGCCGTCGCGACGCCACTCGCGCTCCAGGTGCGCGCGTGCCGGGGAGCCGTTCAGTGCTCTCTCGAATGTGAGAGACACTCCCCCCCACCCCTGCGTCGTCGGCGCCACCAGGGGCGCAGCACACGGCAAACAAACCATTATGGCAGCGAACCTCTGGCAAGGAAACATGTGTCCCTCAGGGGGAAGGGGGAGGCGTCCTTTGTCCCCGCGCGCTAATGGAAAAACTTGGCCATTTCCTCGCACTTTCCACCTGCATCGCTTCATGACGCCTTTCCTGTTCGCCCGCCGCGGGAACGCGAGTCTCCGGGCGCCTTGCTCGAGCACAGAACATGCGAGTATACAGAACACACACCACACCTTGGTGTCTTTCGCTTCATTTATTTTCGTTTACTTTCTGACCTTAACCCTCATAACAATGGGAATTTTATCAATGGCTTTCCTTATATGTACACATATTGGTTGTGACTCACTGGGTACTTCTCAAACACCTGCTTAAAATCTTTTTTCATCCTGAATTTTTATCATTCCGCGATATTAAAAATTAATATTTCTATGACCGTAATTACTTTATTCGTACGTCAGTCAAGCGATAAAGTGAAAATTTCAGGAACGTTTAATACCCACTAGGTCAAATTCTCTTGGCAGCTAAACCACCAGAGTTACTTTGCGAAGGAAGGGCCTGCTAAATCTATGCTCTTTACGAACAACAGAAGCTGAACTTAAAAGGAGCTTTCAATAATCCGTTCGTTCAATTATTGAGTTTTAGATATGGAGGGTTATCCCAATAAGGGGACCAGTAAAGCAGTGAGTCCAGCGAGTAGGTGTTTTTGAGAACAGTGTACTGATTTGCACAGTGGTTGCGTATCGCTCTTGATTGTTCTCGGTAGAACATTCAATTAGCAATTTTGTTGATTAAATGTTTTTTTTTTTTTACATTTCTTGTTTGACACAAAAATGGCCAGTATTCTTAGACGAGTTCGAGTACTCGGAGGTACAATATAACGCGCTCGTAAAAATCACTTCGTTAACCGGAACTGCAATTAGTATTGGTCGTTCAAAGACTCGAAATTTCAGACCGACCGGAGAACAGTATAAGAGCGAACTTCACCTCCAGCTAATGCAGTGCTGTCACTTAGCGTTGGTAGTGTTTGTCGTCTTTTTTTTAGCGTTTACCTCGATAAGTCATGTAATCATCATCTGAACTAGATTATTTTCGTTTGTTTAAACATTGACTTTTCAGTAGATATGCTTACAAAATGAAGTTATTCATACTTTTTGTACGTTAGGTTATCAGAAATACAAAATGAAATTTCTTAATTTTTGTTCTATAAATAAGTAAGACCTCTGAGTTGTTTATGCAAATGTGCGTATGACGACTTTATTTTGCTAAACCTTTCGATTAGGGATGTGTTTGTGTGTGTATCACGGAATCATCGCGCCAGCAAGCAGTAGAATGTGTTTCCGAGTGAACAAGCATGTTAGAACACGTCAAGTCTCAATTTGTGCAATTCGTGGAAATATTCTACAGTCTATTCGCGGATTTTCCACACTTTTTGAATAAAACCTTTTGAAAAATTACCCAATGTATGGCTTGTGTTTCGTTGTTTCTTAAATATACCATTAATCAAAACCATTTTATACTTGTGTTAACAAAAAAGTACCCAATTTTTATTAAATTAAACATTCATTTTTATTTTATTTATAAATTATATTATTCATTAATAATTATTATGAATGAAAACAGTGAGAAAATAAGTGTGTTGATAATGCTAAGTAAGATATAGATCTTACGCGAGATATTATTGAAATTTCCTAGACTCAGTTCAACTTTGTTTGCATGAGGCGGAGGAATATCCTGAAAATAGAACTTCAGCAGGGCTTCAGAAAAGTTGTAAGTAACCGTGAATGGAATATACAGACTGTCGCGACACTCCGGTGTTCTATCATATTTTTCGAACAAGTCGAGCTCAAACCAACAGCTCGTTCCGTTTTAGAACCACAGGAACGAGCGAGCAATAATGGTACACTGAACGTTTACTAGTTGACGGTTAGCTATCGACTCGGCTATAGCTTTAGATGTTAGACACCGATTTGCGGCCGACCTAGCGCTTCGCTGCATTACGTCTGGAGACTTCGTCGGTATGTGTGGCTGGCCAGAACATACACAACAATAATTTCCCCCCTGTTCATTCAGTTATTGGCCTCTAACAAGACCAAGAGAGCAGCTANAGAGCAGTGCCACCACCATGCATGAAACTTAATGGTAAGTTGCTAACAGATCAAAAAGATTCGATGGAAGTCCTGCTACAGGCTCTCCTGCCTGATAACTCCATGATGGAAGAGGGGGAGGAGCACACGGCAAAGAGACAGAGTATGGAAGTAATTCCAGAGGTGCAGGATGCACCAAGCTTCGAAATGGAAGAACTGAAGCAGATTGTCTATAACATGAAGAATGGGAAAGCACCAGGAATGGATAGCATAACAACTGAAATACTAAAAAGGTGCTATTCACGGGTTAAGAATATTCTTCTGGACATCTACAATGATTGTCTTCAAGCCGGTGTGTTCCCTTCCCCGTGGAAATTGGGATGCCTAAGAATCCTTAAAAAGGAAAATAAGAGAGAACTAGATGACCCCAAATCGTACAGGCCGTTGACATTGCTTCCGGTGCTAGGCAAAGTATATGAAAAGCTGATCAACATACGTCTAATAATGGCCTTAGAAGCAGAAGGCACATTAAATGAACACCAGTATGGCTTCAGAAGAGGTACTGGCACTGACTTTGCGCTTCATGATGTAATGGAGAAGATCAGGGGTTCCTCTGCCAAATGCATGATGGCAATATACCTGGACATATCTGGAGCGTTCGATAATGCCTGGCGGCTGGAGGTAATGTATCGGTTAAAGAACAATAAATGCCCAGCCAACTTGTACAGGGTGGTCCTGGACTTCTTCCGTGAAAGATGGAGTATTTACTCATCCAGGGCAGCACAAGTAAGGAAAGAACTCATGGAGGGATGCCCCCAAGGATCGGTCCTTGGACCTATCTTATGGAACATCCTCTTCGATGGCTTCTTGGAGTTGGGTCTCCCGGCGGGGTGCACGGTATTTGGCTATGCGGATGATGGACTTATCCTAGTCTCGGGGAATTCAAGAAGAGAGCTAGAGACAAAAGCAAGAGAGATAATGTCCAAAACCTGGAACTGGTCGAAAAGCGTGAAATTGGAATTCTCCATAGAGAAGACCAAAACCATGCTAGTTAAAGGAAAACTAAAACGAAATCCGACCGTGTACTTCAGGGGGTGCCCAGTTCAATACGTAAAGGAATATAGGTATCTCGGAGTCATCATGGATGAAAACATGAGCTTCTTGAAGCATATTGAATATGTGTCGCGGAAGGCAGTCATGGTGTTCCAAAAACTCAGGAGAATTGGCAATACAAACTGGGGCCTAAATTATGGCACTCTTAGAACTATATACAAGGCAGTTTTTGAAGCCATAATAACATATGGTGCGGTGATGTGGCATCACCGGGCTGCACTTTCGTGGCACAGAAGAAAGCTTATAAGTGCTCAAAGAGCGGCACTGCTGACTGTTACCGGTGCATATAAAACTGTGTCAAACGACTCGCTCCCAGTAATAGCGGGAGTCCTTCCAGTGGACTTACTTATAAAATACAGAGGACTCACGGCGGAGAGGGCTCGGGCCGGTGGGCTGTCTAAAGAATATAAGGAAACGCTAATGGCTGATATCCTGGAAAAATGGCAAAACACCTGGACTAATTCGGAAAAAGGTCGGCAAACGTTCGAGATATTGCCTAACATTGAAGCCAGGATGAGCTGTAAGTGGATCACCGTGAACCACTACAGCATGCAATTAACAACTGGACATGGCAATTTCAAGGCGAAGTTGAACAGCCTGCGTCTCGTGCAATCTCCGCTGTGTGATGTATGTGGTGTGGATGACACAGTATATCATGTGCTTGAAGACTGTCTCAAGACAGAGGAATTACGAGTTTGGCTTGAGAAACAAACTCGAGATAAGGGCATTCACTGGAGATTGGAAGATGTGATGACCAATAAAGATCTCCATAAGATATGGAATGAATTCGCTACTCGAATTGGAAAACGACTAGAAGAATTAGACAAATTGTCCCAGCAAATATCTGATGACCCATAACGGGTAATTCAAACACTTGAGGAACCCGGATTGGCGAGGAGGACAGGTTTTTAAAAATGAGAAAATCGGTTAAACTACCGGTTAATGGTACCAAGAAAGTGAATGGCCCTTATGAATGGACAGAAAAAGTGCAGCGCACTGTTTTACTCTTAGGAGTACAGTTACAGTGCGGGAGGTTTGGAGGGTGCGCTGGCCTTCGGGCCTTAAAAAACCTGTTCATTCAGTTATTCGGTAGCCTTGGTTCTGTAAGATTACGCCTGTTATTGCGTTTGATTGAGAATGCATGTGTGTGCGGGTGAGCTCGTGAGTGCATGTTTGTATATGCGAGTGAGATATGTACGTATGTACAAAGCAATTTTGCGTGTACGCCTGGCGGACCATATATTACGATCACATGTGACATGACAGAAAATCTTTATAATTCTGAGCTTGGCCGACTATTGTCTTGAATTTCGACTTATTTGCGAGGTTGGGTTGATACGTAAAGGCAGTGTTTTACATTACTCGTGTGGAGCTGTCTGTAGTTGCAGAAGAGGGGCTGGGGGTGGAAATGTAGCACGCAATTTGGCTTTATAAATACCCCAGAAATGTGCAGTTATGTTGAGACACAGAGAGCGAGGAGGTCAGACTAGATGTTCCACTTAATTCTAATGCTAATTAAACTATTCTTGGACACGTCGAGCAGTGTGAATGGGTGTGTTGTCGTTTTGGAATATTCTTCGTTNGAATGCTAATTAAACTATTCTTGGACACGTCGAGCAGTGTGAATGGGTGTGTTGTCGTTTTGGAATATTCTTCGTTCGCTAGTAAAGGAATGTTCACTTGGAATGCAGCTATACTGTTATGAAAAACTACAAGTTATCCGATACAACGCCACACCCACATTGTAGAGGCTGATTATGAAGAATGCCGTATATGTCAATAAACAAAGACTGTAATTACTTACGTACACGATATAAGTATAAATACATTCCCGAGTAGCAAACGCCAGCTGGTCCGTTTCTGCAAGTCGCTACGTTGGACAGCTCTGAAAGTTTTCCAAATATGTGTGACGCTTTGAAAGCACTGAAGAGGTCTCGTCTGAAGTGTGTCTTCGGTTTGTATATCAGCACATTAGACGCACGCGTAATAGTTTTGTGTGGAAGCGTATATTTCAAACACTCTGCAACGCAACTCAATCATCAGGTAGGTGGACTCATTAAATGTATAGGGGTCCATAAAACTTATCTTTTGCAAGTAGAGGTTTTGGTACAAGTTTTCTGAGTGAACTGTATAAACACGTTTCCTGTGGAGATTGCATTTCCGGATCGGGGGATCTCGTGCTAAATTTATTTTGTGTCGTGTTGAAGAAGCATAAGGGGAACCTTCCACCACATATTGAATTCTTGGTTTTTCTAGCTCGTTTAAGTTTCTAAAAAAAGAAAATTCTGAAAGTACCCCGATATCCAACTAGCTATTTTCCTTGCACAGTAGTACAGACAATACAAGGGAACTACGAACGTGTAGTTCTGTCGCAGTTTTAATTCTTATAAAATTGGGCAAAATCAATATTGTGGCAGTAATACGTGTTCACAGTTTCGTCGTTATGTCTGTATTGCTGTGTAGGGATGTTAAAAAAATTTCGAATTGACGATATAGAATCATCGATATATCGATATGAATTGTCGATATATTCCAACGATATTTTATTAAATCAATATATTTTTCCAGGTATCAGAAAAGTATTTTTGCAATGCTCTTTTAAAGCTCTGTGTTGAATACGAAAATTGAATTAAAAAATTACTATGTTTGTTGTTGCAAAAACAGGCATGACATATTTTTGCAATGCCTCCCCATCAAACACAATATATCAGCAAAGTGTCGGCAAATTATCGGCCCGATACCGGCACTGTCGGCAAATGTCGTTTATATGCAAGAATATAGCCATCTGACTACGGCATGATGTACACTGAAGAGCCAAAAAAATTGGTAGGCTACACCTGCCTAATATGGCGTAGCCACCCCCCCNTGCATGGTCGTACTGCTTATTGTCTGGACATCATGCCACCACAGACCCAGAACCATTGGTGACGTTCAGCCACCATGTCTTATCGGTTCCAATCCAGGATATTTTTTACAATGCCGGCAAACAGTTAGCCGACAGCCCATATTTATATCGGCCCGCCTCCGGCATAAGACAGCGGGCCAGAATTAGCTCGCCGTAGTTAGTCGGCTATCTTTCACCGGCCCGATTCTGGCCAATACCTTTCGGTGTTTGCTGGGTCGTGTCCTCAATATGTAATATTTTAAGCAATTTTACATTTTCCAAGTCTTTTAATACATAAAAAATTGGATTCCGATGTACCGAAAAATTTATATTTTCTTCATATGTATCATTTCGTAAAACGATACTTTTGTAAATAAGCAATATAAATAATATCGATAATTTTTACCGTTATCAAAATCCCTACTTACGTGTAAGGTCAATAATATGATGGGCATAGGGTTACTTTCGGAATTTTCTTTTTTAAAAGACATAAACAAGGTAGAAAAACCAACAATATATTTGCCGAGAGGGTGAAGTTCGCCCTTAAGCACGGACGCCGAGCGGAATTCTGCGCGCGCCGTCGACGTGTCGTGCCGAGGTGAAACGTCGCGCGAGCCCGGAGCCGCGCACACACGCGTGTCCCTCTGATCGATACCCGGATGTGGTCGAACTCGGTATCGCCTTCGCGTGCAGGGGTAAAAATAGTCTCGCGAGCACGGAGGGAGGGGGGAGGCGTGGCGAGGCTAGAGTGGGGATGTGGTCACACGTTGACCCACGACGACGCGCGTGACACCACCTCGTCACTGCGGGATCGATATAGCACGCGTCGCGCGCCGCGGAGAAGGGAGAGTCAAACCTACCCTCGAGGGAGAGGGTAGCGCCCGCATCGCCCCCGACGACTCCGGTCCACGTGTTTAGACTGTTCACCATCAACTGAGCACTTTTATAGTTCTGCTTAAGACAAACACTGTAAACAAAAATTGCTGTGCTTGTTACATTTTTTTAAACTAAAGAAGATGCTTGAAGCTCCCGCCTTCATGGCGCTGCAGCTGCGTCGCAGGCTATTGAGCTGAATGAGATGTGCGGGCTCTGAACAACGAGGTCTTGAGAGCCGATGAGGGTGAAAATAGGTGAGACCGGAGCAACGCCGGAATGAAAGGGTGGGGGAAACGGGAGATCCCCGAGGAAACCCGCTGGTCAGCGGCATCGTCCGGCACGATTGCCACTGGCGAAAATCCAGGAGTGACCAGGCCGGGGATATAACTCGGTTAGCCTTGGTGGGCTAACCGCTAAGCCACCGCGGCACCCATGCCAATAGGGGCAGTGGAATTTTTCGAAGGTTAATTTCAAAAGTGTTCAGTTAACCGCNAGCCACCGCGGCACCCATGCCAATAGGGGCAGTGGAATTTTTCGAAGGTTAATTTCAAAAGTGTTCAGTTAACCGCAGACAGTCTATACCTTCGAGGGAGATGGTAGCGCCGACATCGCCACAATAACGACTGCTGCCCCCATGCAGTATCCACGTCTGTGTGAAAGTCTGCATAGGGAGGGATGGAGGGAGGAAACGACGCAGTCGTCGACAGCTACACATGCCACGGAGATCCTTCAACGCAGATCCTGGATGGCAGGTCGGTGGGAGGGAGGGGCGCGAGTTATCTCCCTGGGAAACGTCATTTATGTTTCACGCTGGCAAATGCGCCGCGTAACGGCGCGATGGCGGCGGGCTGAATAATAAAATGCCGGCTCCGTGCTCCCTCGGCGCGCCTGACACTTGCTTTGGGCTACGAAAGTATTCCTGTTCATCCGCGAAACACGGTTTTCCTAAAACTGCGTTCTTCTCACACGTCTGAACTCTCGCCCAACGAAAACTTCTATTTTCGACATGCAAACTCCGTTACAGTGGGTCTCGTACAAAACCAGAGGAATGCGTCTGTCTTGGTTGTTTTCTCCGCGCATTATTTTGGTTTTCTACAAGACCCACCGCAATGGAGCATGTTCAAAGTAATATTAGGTTTGTTATGTTGGTACCATTGGAAGAATACTTCAAAGTTCGGTTCTCTGCATTATAAGTTCTGCGCCCGATTTTAGCTGGTTCCACAATACTGCGATGCGATGCGTTGCGATGCGATGCGTTGCGATGCGATGNGGCGCGATGGCGGCGGGCTGAATAATAAAATGCCGGCTCCGTGCTCCCTCGGCGCGCCTGACACTTGCTTTGGGCTGCGAAAGTATTCCTGCTCGCCCGCGAAACACGGTTTTCCTAAAACTGCGTTCTTCTCACACGTCTGAACTCTCGCCCAACGAAAACTTCTATTTTCGACATGCAAACTCCGTTACAGTGGGTCTCATACAAAACCAAAAACCAGAGGAATGCGTCTGCTTGGTTGTTTTCTCCGCGCATTATTTTGGTTTTCTACATGACCCACCGCGACGGAGCATGTTCAAAATAATGTTACGTTTGTTATGTTGGTCCCATTGGAAGAATACTTCAAAGTCCGGTTCTCTGCATTATAAGTTCTGCGCCCGATTTTAGCTGGTTCCACAATACTGCGATGCGATGGGCGGGAACGATCTATACTTACTGTTTCATAATTGAGCGGTGATCTGTCGGCGACTGACGCCGTCTAAGATGGCACTGCTATCTATTTCAAGGGTGAAAATTGATTTTTCAGACCTCACGAATGTAACAAAAGACGCGTGGAAAAACATTCATATCGTATGTTTTAAGTGGGTAGATTACAAGAGAGTATGAACGCGATGTGCGATAAAAACGTCGCAGCAAAATACAGCGAGAACGAGAGACATATAAGACGAAAAAGAATTATTTTGATATCAATAGACGTTTTTTATGACATTGTCCGTATACAGGTTGATTCACAGCACACGTATCACCCCTTTTAATCGGAAATAACACGACACCGGGGGTTCGCGAAAAACTTGTGATAACTTTACCCTATTTGAAGCCACGATTGGTAGTATTTCTATTTCCCCGAACATATCGGTGGTAAGGGTATGCGAGGAATGGGAGTGTGGGTCGTATAAGGCATCGCTGGATAGATCGTCTAAAAGGAAACTACATGTACTAAGACACGTTTTTTCTGACGGGCATAGCTTACGCACAATAAAATTAATCACATAAGAATATTGTTTGGACGTGCGTAGTTTACGTGCTATGAAAATGAACGAAAACTATTATTATTTTTACTACAATCAAAAAGAAGTCAACTATACATGTTGTTTTTCTGGCGAGCATGCCTAGTTAACGTACAATCAAAAGGACTTCAGTTATACTGTAAATACTGGTATGGTGTGAGAGAACCACTGTGAAATGGGAACTGGGAACACTCATTCGCACACATCACTCCTCATAAGTGTTCGAAATATCAACCATCCTGTATCAGACACGACTCAGCTCTCCTTCTTACGTTCGCGGTTGCTCGGCGGACCTCAGCACAGCTGAGAGATCCACTTGCTGCTCTGATTCTGTCCTTCATGTCTTCCCTCGTTGTTGGACGCACGCAGTAGACGATGTCTTTAATTCTATCACACAAAAATTAGTCATTTGGTGACAAGTCTGGAGAACTTGGTGGGCCAAGCTACAGTACCCATTCGTCCAATCCACCGTCTGGGGAATAACATGTCAGCAACAGCAGAGCTCTGTGTGAAAAGTGAGCAGGACAGCCATCCTGTTGAAGCCACGGTGTTAATCGCAGAGTGAGAGGGACATTTTCGATCAGCTGATACCAAATATTCTCTTAGAAGTCTGAATAAGCTACACCGTTCAATTGCTCTTCAACAAAATATGGTCCTATTACACAATGCCCGAGAAGATCACACCAAGTATCATGGCTCCACACATACTGGTTATCTACTTGACGGAGCCAATGTGGGTTGACTGCAGACCAGTAATGGGCATTATGTTTTTTAACGTCGCCTTTACTCTGGACTGTGGCCTCATCAATCCACAAAATGCTGCGATGGAAAGCACGGTCCTTGCTCAGACACCAGTTGCAGAAATCAATGCGCTTAGAAAAGTCATTATTCCCAAGTTCTTGGTGCAGCTGTACATGGTACGGATGTAAACGTTTATCAGAGATGATTCTCCACACTGTGCTTTGAGACAATCCTGAGACGGGGGCAATCCTCCGTGTAGAATCATAATGATTAACTACCATGCCAGCAAGTACAACAGCCCTCTCGTCTCTCACAGGTCGTCTGATGCGACGACGTTTTTTGCGTGTCGGTTGCACTAACCCGGTTGTGCGCACGCGACATGAAACTAATAATGTTGGGAAACGTAGTGAAACATGGCTGCCGAACGAATTTACGAGAAAAAAGAGTGACAGAGGCATAAGCTATACATCGTTTATTAAAACCATTTACATTAAAACAACTTCTCAGTACTTCATGGTGAAAGATACTAGTACTTTCTTGTGTAGCCTTCGGATCCCAAGAAGGTTTCAACTCTATACCGAATGGTGTGCCGTTTACAGACATAACGTAAGCTCAAGTTATGAATCACGGTTCTTACTCGCCGGTTAACAATAAATGGATGAAGGCTGGAATGTTTACCAAACACGCATTAAATTAACTCCGCATTGCAAGGTCTTAATAAACCGAGAAACGGACGAATCCACCGCCTTGTACGTAGAGACGACGAGGGGCATGCAGTACGCGTGCCCGCATCGACATAAGCGCTGCAGCTCTTCTAGACCTCGAACACGCAATATATACTGCCTGGTGGAAGGCGACCTTCATTTAGCACGCCGCCTTTTCTACAACAAAAAGGTTTTAGGGTTTCCCCTTCCCCCCTCCACCGTCTCGTCATGCGGGTCAGTAGAGATCACAGCACCACTCTCTGTCTCAGCCTCTCTGGCCAAACCGGCTGAAACGAAGGATTTGGCGTGATTGATAAGAGACCTTCGCCCTGTGTCGGCTGGCATAGGCTACAGAAATCAGTGGACTCTTGTGGCAAACAGCCTAGAGTGGAGAGATTTGGACGACTTCCTAGTTGTATTATGCTCCTCATTGTAAGTAGTTGTATCTATTCTAATTTGAAAAAAAATGTATATATGTAACACTTAAATGTATATATTTTTGTTCAGGACAGAAACCAAAGTGGGTATGTTGTTACCTTTTCATAAATATCGTTATAGAAAAGTAACCGTGGCAGTTTAAAAATGTCAAAGTCAGCAAATACGGATCTAAGTAGCCCTGTGTTTACGATATTTATTATTCTGTAAGACAGTGTTTTAAACTCTAGTGACAATATCGTATAGTATTTTCCGAACAGGTTGCTGTATTAAAACCCTATAGTTACCGCTTAAAATTGTGAGGAAACTGAACACGCGCGGAGCTTGTGTGTGACGTATTAGGGGCGATCAGGCCACGGGAGGAACCAGTTGGCAGCATATCTATTGAAAGTCATACATTCAGCACTACTTACAAACGTACAAACGTAAGCATCGTATTTGAAGTGATTATTGCATAGGGAAGGTAAAAAAGAATGCTGCTAGTTTTGTGCATTTTATTTGTGTCTGGCCACAGTTTCTCTTAGTTAGACATACACTTTGCTGTTAATAAGAAGCTTGCAAAACGTTCCAAAATGCAGACTGTGAAACATGTTAAGATGGTAATTTATACCAGACCGATCCATAGATACTGGATACGAGTGACAGGTTTTTATACTTTGATAAAGCATCATCACGGTATATTGACCTACAAAAGCATATCATAACTCAAGTTTCATGCCTTAAAGTAACCAAAGATAATCGTGGTTTAGTTACGCACCAGAAGAACAGCTTCAGTGATATGTTGCAATGGTGTACATCCACTGGTTGTAAACAAAAAGTTGAGTTGAGAGATTTGGGCGGCTGTTAGCAACGAGGTCTTGAGAGCCGATGAGGGTGAAAATATGTGAGAATTGAGTAGCGCCGGAATGCAAGGACGGGGGTAACCGGAGATCGCAGAGAAAACCAGCGGCATCATCCGGCACTATTCCCACTTGCGAAAATCCAGGAGTGACCCGGCCGGGGGATGAACTCGGTTCGCCTTGGTAGATTGTGAACATAAATAAATATCTTCGAACAATGTTAGAATTTATAGGCGAGGAAAACAATCACTTTTACCATGGAAATTTGAAGTGCGATGTTATCAGCACCCTCTAGACATAGTGCAGTTAGAAGTGATTTACTACCGGGATTTAGACAGTTTTTTATTTTTGCCATATTTGCAATTTTTGTTAATTTTATGTTTTGAGTTTAAATAAATTATTTTTTTTATCTACAGATGCACGTGTTATATCGGACTGCCATTATTAAGTAAGCATGTTTTCTCTCATTTTCTTCACTGATATACGGTTCATTTCCTTTTATTACAAAATAACATTTTGTCACTTTGATCATTTAGCTTTTCCACTCTACAATTTTAAAACGATGATTTTAAACCTCTGAAAATGCAGTTCGTAATATCATCCCTATTCTTCAAAAGAAGGGGGTTGCCACCCTAGGTTACCATGCAACTTTTAAACCATATGATGTAAACGATTTATTAAGAAACATTATGAATCAGCGCGTCTAAATTAACAGATAAGTTGGCCTTGTCGAACACTCTCAAGGAAACCGCTGTCAATAAATTCACACAGAAATTCCAAAGAAAATAGGAGTGAACCGACTAGTAGTAAGACACGGTACACCCGACGTGTGACTCTATGATACACGAGGGGGAAAGGAATAGCGCCTGTTGTACTTCAAACGTGCAAAGAGTCGTGTTCTACGAGTGAGCCAGAGTGAGCTGCATTAACAAATGATGACGGCACGTTGATGTATAGTGCGCCACCAGGAGCGTGACCTAATAAATAAGTGATAATATATTGCGGCTGCAATATGAACACGAGGCAGATAATACCGTAGCAAACGAACGTATCGAAACATTACAACGTTCTACATTTACAAACATACGTGTACTAATTAATCAATTAGAGCCACGCGTCTAGCACACCGCTGATTACGCACCGCATTTGCGGCTGCTGCAATCGTAGCGTCACCGCCGTATCGCTACGTCACCGCCGTATCGCTACGTCAAGTGGTGTAGCACCCTCACGTGAGTTGTGTTGCCTACCTGTTAGGCCACCCACCGTTTGATAATTCCGCATGATCTTCTTTAAGACGGTTCACGTGACAGTGTTCCGACAAGGCGAGCGTTTCTGTTAGTTTGAACATGCTGATTTATAATTACTCATAAATAGTTTACAGTTTATTGTTAAATAGTTTCATACAATCATAAGTTGGCAACGCCCGTTTACATAACGAAGAGGGATAATATCAACTGCGTTTCCAGGGGTGTAAGATATATGTTACAAGTCGCTATACACCGACTTATTACTTACTCGCAAGTACTTTATGATTTTTTTAACAAAAAGCATTTAAAAATTGATTTTGGGGGCGCACAGTTCCCTTATTAATAATTGATAATGAAATATTATTTTTCAAATCAAACAAATAAAACTAGCAAAAAACCAGATAGGCCTTTAAATATGGCAATGAAAAAAATTAAACAAAGAAAAGGTAGCCAATCCACAATTAAAATTTAAAGAGTTAAAACTAGTCAATAAACACACACCCGTCGTGTAATGTAGTTTGTGAGCGTACCTATAGAGGATGACATACAAAATCAGTAAATAAAGGATAACGATGAGGTAGAATTCTATTAATTATCTCAGCAGTGTTCTATCTGTTTCACTTTTCTGATTTCTTCTCTATAGAATACTATGAACTGAAATTTAAAAGTTTGGTAAACTTTTAATTAAATTCATCTTTTTCTAAACCAATTTGGTATATTTCAACAACAATTTTGAAAGTTACAACGGAAATACACAAACTGGATAAAAAGAAAAATTTAAAATTTTGATGAACTTTTGATTAAATTCATGTTTCTCATATCAAAACTAGTCTATTCATCTAAGAGAAAGGTGGTAACTACATATGTTTCGTGTTATATTTTTGTAAGGAATAATAACCTACTGGAGTTTGTCGGAGTAGTTCACATAGGTACATTCTATGTATGTGTATATATATATGTGTGTGTGTGTGTGTGTGTGTGTTTGTGAGAGAGAGAGACAGTGGCAGTAGATTGAAAACATGTCCGACGCCAAAAAGTTGCATTGAAATTTTTTTACCATAAATATAATCTCCAACACTGTTAATTTATCCCACTCGGAAGTAAGACAATAAAGCCATCATTTTGAAACATTAGTCTCAAATGAAAAAATATGTATATATAATACCCTTATACTAGGCCGCATTCTATGGAGTTGTAACCGGGTTTATAGTCAGAGTTACCAGATGTTCTGTTTTACCCAGAATAATCACGTTTTTTTACATTTTTTCTGAGTATATTAAAAAAATTAACATCATAATATAACAAAAATGGTTCCAATAACAGAACTTGTTAATGATTGCACCATCCTTTGATGTAATATGTTTTTTTAAAAGCATTATCTTCGCATTATAATCATTCGACTACAGAATTTTGTTCACAGTCACTAAAGAAAAAATATAATACGTATTTCCTGGTACAAAAAAATGTCATGAACCCAAAATGAAAAGTTGAAGGAAACCGAATTTAAATTAGCCAACTGAAATAAGATTTATTTATATTTTTTAATTTTAATAAAACCTATAGTGGTTTGTATAAAAATATATTTCCACGTAAAATAAGTAATCACTATTGCACAAATATCCAAAAACATATTTACAAAAATAGTTTATTTGGCTCTCTTCAAAATAAGTATGTATTACTAACTTTGGTTCTATAATGTATCTCTTTGTATCTCTGTTATACGTGTATGCGAACTTCATTAAGTTACTTAGATCTAAAACGAAATGTCTGTAACGCTTGTTCTGTTTTTACTTTCCGAGTACTTGGCAACTAAGTTGCAGTACACTGTGATTGCCGTTAGGCCACCGTATCGTGCTTTCATCAGTTAGCAGTAAGACGATGATAGATGGAGTTACTGGGATGTTGCCATTTCTGCGTGTGCGCCAATGAAAGTGAATTATCCGATACGCGTTCCCCTGCCTCCTTGAAGGAGGCGAGAATGATGAGCAGCGTGTGTGTGGGAGGTGTTTATCCCGAAGAGAGCACAGTGACTCCCTTCCAGTTTGACGTTTCCCCGCCACTCGCACGCTACTGTGTGTCAGTACAGCCACACAGCCACCCCTTACCCCCTCCTACATCTCTCCCCTCCTACACAGACACACAGAAACCCTCCTACACAGACACAGAGAGTGCACAGCCAGCTCCAGCCGCGTCATGGAACGGGAAATCAAAAGACGGCAACATTCAATATTCGCCAGTTATCCGCCGGGAATGTGTTCCAATAACGGCTGGGGAGTCCCGGGACGCTTCTACGCTGGGGGAAAAAAGGGGCGTGGGGTGTTTTGCTGGTGGATTGGGATGGGAGGCACGCAGCCCGCGACTCGACGCATGCGCAGCCAGACGCTCGAGTTTGGTGATGGTCTCAGCGTATGTAAAAAGCTGTCACCGATGAATATCAAAGAAGGTAGGTAGGTCTTCACGTCTCGACAGCTAGGTCATTGGAGATGGAGTAAAGTGCTCGAAAATGCAGAACTAGGGAAGGAATCAGCCATGGCCTCAAGTAAATAAACATACCAGCGTTCACCTAAATTGATTTCAAGAAACCGTGGAAAGACGAGATCAGGATGGCAGGGCCGGGCCGGAATTCGAACCCAGGTCCTCCCGAATGCGAGTCAAAAGTTGTAACACTGCACAACCTCGCTCGCTACGAACATAAAGAACCCTGCATAAACTCTTATGCATCTGTACTTACAAAATTAACCTGTTATGGTTTTTTCAGCAAAGAAGATGTTGGCTATCGCCCTAAAATGCCAGAAGCCACACCAAACATTCGACACTGGGCCACCAGGATCATGTTCACGAGTGCTGTGCGAGTTTTCACTAGTCCATATGCGAATGTTGNCGCCCTAAAATGCCAGAAGCCACACCAAACATTCGACACTGGGCCACCAGGATCATGTTCACGAGTGCTGTGCGAGTTTTCACTAGTCCATATGCGAATGTTGCGGCAGCAAACATGTCCAAACTCGTGTCTATCTGGATCAATAAGGGCGACACTGACGCTAAGCGCAAGGCTCTGAATTGTGATGCAGTGTTCTCGTCGTGCTTCGTGTACCTACTGGAACATAAACGGCGACCTTATCATTTCATTGGTGAAAATTCTATAACAAAGCTCAAAAAGAGNAACATTCGACACTGGGCCACCAGGATCATGTTCACGAGTGCTGTGCGAGTTTTCACTAGTCCATATGCGAATGTTGGGGGCAGCAAACATGTCCAAACTCGTGTCTATCTGGAGCAATAAGGGCGACACTGACGCTAAGCGCAAGGCTCTGAATTGTGATGCAGTGTTCTCGTCGTGCTGCGTGTACCTACTGGAACATAAACGGCGACCTTATCATTTCATTGGTGAAAATTCTATAACAAAGCTCAAAACAGAGCCCTATAGTAGTTTCTCAGGAATTTGCCCAGAATATTTTAAGCAACAAGAATCTGAACATTTCGTTTCTGGCCAAGTTTAAGAGCGTCAAGTTAGTGTTTGCAATAAGCGAGATTTGTTTAAAGTTGTATCCCGTGCTAGCCTGAAGTGTTGTTTCATTTCGAGAGAAAGCAGTTTGTGCACACGTGAAATTTCTTTTTTATTTGAGAGTGTTACAAACACACCGCAACAAAGTGCGCGCGTCCTGTAGATCTCAGACTTCATCAGTCGAGGTTTATATGCAAGAGCAAAATGCATAACGTACAGGATTATCATTTGTTTGCAAAGCTTGATGACTTGCGCTTCGTAATTATGGAGACGTGACCGTTTGTACAGCACTTCACGGGTCGACGTTGTTGGTCGCTACAATTCACGCGAAGCACAACGGATTGATTTGCACGGACGTGAACGCTGATAGTAAGTCGTTAACTTTCTCTTTAGTCACGCTTCAGCGTCCACTCCGAGACATGTCTCTGGCACTGCCTGTCTCTTCAAAACTCTTAAACCGCCTCGTCACACTTGGATTGGTGGGAGTAGTCTCCCAGTAACGACAGTGAAACGTTCACTGAAAGATAATCACAAACCATGTTCGTAAACACTATTAGTTATTTTTGTTTCGCCAAATCGAAAATTCTGGTTTAGTTTGCACACAGAAATGAATAAGGGTTACCTGCCATCGTCTTGTATCTCGCTGCCTTCAATTGTCTTCAGTCCCACAGTTCACTGCGCTAGCCAGTAACGAATATAACCTACGGGTAACACAGGTCTAACTCCCATACTAGCATCACACAGAGGTGAACATATACCATTCGCAGGACCATTAGCAACAAGCCTACAAATGCAACCACAGCAAAATCGAAATAAGACGAGAGACTACGATAGACAATGGGAGCATTATAATACTTTCTCCTATGCATTTGCAGGTACACTCTTCGATTATTGACAGTGGATATATCTTTGGAGCGGGCCTTGCAAGTTTACCATTCTAAGTTTTCAGAATCACGACTCTGACAACACCATCTTCACCAGGATGAGTTCTAATGACTCTGGCAGTTCTCCATTTACATGGTGGAAAGTGCGAGTCACTCACCAAGACAAGAGTGCCTTCCGCTACATTAGGAGTTGTTGTATTCCACATGGTTCTTTGATGAAGTGTGTGGAGCTGTTCGATGCTTCAGTGTTCCCAGATACACTGTTTTAGCTTCATGAGTAACAGCCACCGTTCGATACACCGTGTGAAAGATATCTTACTCTGGTATCGCAATAAAAGGAGAACCAGTCAGGAAATTTCCCGGAGTTAGTACATCAATTTCTGAGGAAAAGATAATCACAAACTTGGACTCAGCATACGAGATGACACATTTGGCATTTCTTGTGGTGTTTTCGTTTATACTCCTATGCATTCCATAACCAACAAAAAAAATTTCAGAGACGCAAATAACTTTATACAAGAGTGCACGTCACTATTTCTTATGATTACAGCATGAACGATTTTTTTGAAATGGCAATATAACTTTATGCACATCCTATATTTATTTATTGAGCATGAACTGGGGAAGGGATAGAAGAAATTAAGTTATGAGGTTTTTTGAAACGTTCCATCTATTATGTATGTATATATTTACACATATATAAATAACAGGTGGACAAAGTTGACGTATTTTGTATTCACCATCTCTTTATAATAGTAGTATTTTCTCATCGTTTCAAAGTTAATTAACATTCACTTACGAAATACTTATCTGATTACATTAACCAACATAATACTTATATTTTCTTCACTCCGCTGACAAATTTACTAAATTTTATTTCTCATTTTTTAATTATTTTAATCCTTAAGTGCAATATGTATATTGAACTCCCACCTACGTACAGTTCTCATGTAATTTCTAATTCAACCCCTTATTCATATGAAAGTTACGGAAATCTCTTTCAAACAAACTAAAGTTACTACGAGGAGTAGTTTATTATACTAAAAATGGAAAATTTAATACATCCTGCTATATAATATAGAAATTTTAAAGAAAGTTATTTTATTCTAATTGGACACATTGTGTCTTTTATCAGAATAAAGACAAACCGTTTGCGTATCTCCGCTGATAATGTTTCGCAAATATGGGATATGCGTTTCACAACATATTTTGTAATTATAACACTAGTACCTGTACAAGAATATTTTGATTGTTTGGATATTTATTTAAACTGTCTTTTATAAACATGTCTCAAAAAACATTGCTGCTGAGTAAAAATATACCTAACAATGGATTAAAGGATCAATTATTTAAAAAAATTATTAATACCATACATCCTGAAATACACTGACGTAGATAATAATACTGAACAGCTAAAAATACAAACAGCTTACTATCCATCTATCAATAAAGCAAAAGTCATAGAAATATTTATGCAAATTTTACCAACGACAAAGAATTATTTGTTAGTAAATTGTAAATTTATCTGTTATATAAATTTATCGACTCTAGCCAAAATTACATTAACTTGAAAAAGCAGTTTTTTGACTACCCCTACATTATTTCTGGTGATGTTCTAACATCCTAATGTAAACACTTTTTTGCACAATATAATTGTCGAACCAAAAAATTATTTTGTGGGAAGAGTAAATTATAATAATTGGGTTACTCTTTTAATGCACACAGTTTTGCTCAACTGTAAAGTGTAATCAAGAAACTTATGTAAGAATAAAATGTCCTTTTTTTATAGTGTCATCTGATGTTTTAGCTGTCTGTTCCACAGATTGTTTTTGATTGGTTGCTGTACTCGCTCTGGTGGCTCTTTACGAAAACAACTGTAACAGTCGAGACAGCGACGGAGAACAGGAAAGTAATGAGCAACACTGTCGCGACATTCAGTTTTCTCAAGTAATAACATTTTTTCGTTCCTTCACAAAAGCAGAAGTTGGGTGGAAGGGAATGGGGCGCCCCTTTTCCAGAGTTAATTACAATGTCCGAAAGAGATGCTAGCAGACATAACGAGCAATCTTCTTACAGCCGCCTCGCGTTGAATACCACGCGAAATGAAACTTATTAAAGAAAGCAGGGAAAATTAATTTGTACTCAACAGTGACCGAGGGGGAAACTTTTCAAATTGTTCAGACTGCCTTTCTAATTAGGGGTACTAGAGAATGTTTTTTACTCTTTAAGAGCTTTTGGTTTGGAAGGCAGGTAAAGCTCTACACGAAGCGAAGCTATTCGACTGATTTCAAATAGTTTTATGTATGAGATCTACAAAGTGAAACTAACGCATCATAAGACCCGAAAATGTAAAAGTGTTAGTATTAGCAACAAATTTATCTGGTCGCAGCTTCTTATAAAAAAGTTCCTTATTGTTATGGCATGGTGGTGTGACGATAGAATTTTTTAAGCACATTTAAATCGCCGACTTGAGTCCAGCCAAGGGCAGGAATTAAATTAAAAATGTTTTGGCACATACGCAATTGAAGAATTTTATTTTGTCTTGCAGTAAATCCAGAATATGTTCAAATATGTAATTTTATGTAATATTCTGGCACTTCTTCGATACTAAGCAAACCTGTGCAATGGTGTCTGTCCAAAACCATTTTGCATTCAATAACTTATCTCACAGCAACAATCATTCACAACGGGTACGGATTATACAGTAAAATTTTGAACGTACTGTATTATTTTGAATAGTGTGGCATTAATAATACCGTTGACCTTACATGTGCAACAGTGTCAAGTCAAGTTTTAATTAAGCATGCTACAGAGGTGATTGTTTATGTGTGAGTATTGCACCAGAACACGACCCACAAGATTCCTTCTTTCCAAGCCGGTGCAGCTTTCCGAATACCGTATTTGCCGCATTGCTCATTTTAAATTATGAGGCATGTTAAAATTTTTGACGTCAGCTGCCAAAGTGTGTTCAACATGTTACATATGTAAAAGCATAATTAATTCCCAGTGTTTCCTGTACGAAATACCATATCTCTCAATGTCAATAAACAAATGACTGTTGATCAAATATACGCCCAAAATAAATAACAGCAAGTAATTTCAAATGGTATAATGCAACTCGCTTAAAATTTACCTAATCGCCTGCTAACGAATGACTAATAACTGGAACGGATCGCTAACTACTGCTTATGTGCGTTCCAATTCACTGTGAATGTGCCGAAATCACTGTTAAATAACTGAAGTTCAATCATCGTAACAACCAGTCGAATATCCGCGATCGTACACGCTAATTTAGTTAATTCATTACAAGCAAATGTTACCTGGAAATTTGGTTTTTACCAGAACTCGCCGAATTTAAACGCGTACTGACTGATCAGACGCCTGGTGTAAACGAGGTGGGGGAAGGTTGGACACGTTGATCATCAACATACTACAAATGTTTTCGAATCGTGTTAACCTCCCTGCCATATAATTAACAGCACGACCGCCTATGGTTCAAGGAGTTCTGGGTTTGAATTACGGCAAGTAGTCATGGGAATGTGTGTCATTTTATTTCCAAGATCAGGGTTAGTAAATGTTGTAAGTCTTGTCCGTGTCAGCCTTGCGTCATAAGGCGGAGACGTAAATTTATATATTTAAAAAACATTTGGTGTGTCACTGTGTTCGGTACACGGTCGTAGATTCAAATTTAATACATCTGCATTAGTGTATAATATTTTCTTCGGTATATGGGAATGAAATGAATGCAACGAGATGAGTACTTGGCCTTTCATGGTATGAATATGCAGGCATAGACAAGATATTTCGTTTGGCACCAAAATCAGCGCTCCAGCACATAGGAGTCGCGAGATATCCTGCCTGGAAATTTTCTCTCACGCCCAAAATTGCCATCAGTTGCAGCTGGCCTCCACCCGCGCCTTGCGCATGCGCGGCGACAACTCAAGATCATTCTTGCATTATAGTCGTATACTCGATAGGACAATACCACATTGGTTTCTATCCCGTTATTTGTTACGAAATTATAATGTTCGCATGCATCACCCTGCAAACGTTACATAGCTGTTTATGTTCTGGTACCCTATATGCCTGTCTGATTTTAAAGAGGTATTCGCGTCAATAAATGTCGCGGTAACATTGCTCCACAAAGCTGCATTGCTGGCCGGATTTGCTTCACTCCCACCTAAACTATGAACTTTTGATGTGTAACATTCTCCCTCTGAAAGTAATTTGACAAACGGTGGCTCCCAGATCCTCGTCCTCCTACTCCGCTTTTCATTCGATTACCTAGAACTTAAGAGTTCACTCTTACTGAAAAACCCACACTCTCCTTGGGACAGTTATGTAGTGTTGGCAGGAAAGCCCCACGATACCCCCTCTGCGTCACCCCCTCCCAATTCCGCTTTTCGTGAACATCTTGAATTTGGAAGGGTGTATATCTAAGTGAAATAATACATACCATCATTAACTCATTATAGATATGCAATGTGACAAATATTAGTGACACATTTATGCCCACTGAGAACTTTCCCAGTAGAACGTTATGTTAGTGAAGGCCCAAACCACTGAATATCATACTTACATATGTTCGCTGTCAAAGATGAGAGTTGTCCGTTTTGAAAATGGGCATGATTTTAAGGCCTGATAAATTTCTCGGTAGCTAAATGTGCCTCGGTCCACTGTTAGCAACGTCATCACTGAATTGAAACAGTCATGAAAGCACTGGTCTCAAGAATCGCTTTGCTAGACCGAAGAAACTACACTTACATGCCAACAGTCATGCGAAAGCAGAACGTAAAGATACAAGTCGGTAGTGTTACAATACCATTATGTCTTCCAAGTGCCCCGGGCCCGTATCAGCTGTGACATCGTGTGAATGTGTGTGTGTGTGTGTGCTGTCATGGTATTGCATTTCAGCCCTTCATGGACAATGCAGGATAATGCTCTATGTCGTCGGCACAAATTGTCACGAAATGGTTCGAGAAGCATTTTGGAGGGTTTGAATGACAGCTGTGACCACCTCGCTCGCCCGATATGAACTCCATCAAGCATTTATGGGATGTGGTGGGGAGGTCCACTTGCACCCAAGATCCTGCACGTACAAATATCAGGGAGCTGTGGGTAGCTATCCAGACGATATGGGTCAACATTTATCCACAGAAGTTGCATCCACTTGTGGAATGGATGCCACGATGAAATGCTTCACTTCGCCGGACTAGAGGAGGGCCTGCACAACAGAAAACCCGTATCCCATGACATGTGTCATGTCGGTGTAACTAATCGGGAATGGCAAACCCAGAAACTTGTGCAAACCAATCGTCAGACAGCCATGTCAGCGATTGCAGAGAACTTTCGTCATAGCTACCAGTGAGAGGACTCTCTCCGTTAGAAGATGGTAGCACTTGGTTTCCTTTAATGGCTATACCGTTGTCAGGAGGACACTTATCGAAATCACCAATGTCTTATGTCTTTTGGATTGGTACAAAAGCCGTCATAAGATCCTGGAACAGTGGAAGATAGACTTACGGATGGATGAGTTACAGTGCGTTGCATTACCTATCACTTGGATAGACGCGTATGAATCTGGCAGATGTCAAGCAAATTGTATTTACCTGAGTGTGTTGTGTCGACAATGTAATTTCGTAATGGTAGTGTAATTGTCTTCGACAGTTCCCTTTGGTTGGAGCTTCAGCCATTACGTTTTAATTCATGGAGAGATTAACTCTGGCATTTTTTATGTTTCGTTGGACAATAACATGCTTCCCTCACAGTGGAAACCATTTAGGAAATACAATTTCTCTGTCTCAGCATTATATTCCTCTATCAGCACGATAATTGTTTTTTTTTAAAAGCATGGTAAAGTGTGTTTTGGTTTGAATACAACCAGGTTGAACTGCTTAAATAGCTCAATAGTAGCCCCGANTAAAAGCATGGTAAAGTGTGTTTTGGTTTGAATACAACCAGGTTGAACTGCTTAAATAGCTCAATAGTAGCCCCGACTGGTGTCTTGTTTCCGTGCCACACACAAGCGATAAGCAAACATAAATTATTCGGAGTGCTGCAAGAATACTGAAAACAAATTTCGCCAGCTTGGTACCTGACCTCAGTGATGCGGTACCACGAAGATTTAACGCTTTAATACCCGCAAAGAAATGCTCGAGATCTTATTAGTTACACGGCTTGCACACTAGAACTAACAGCAATGGGCACCGGTCACCTTTGGCCACATAGCATGAACTTAACGTTTAATAAAAATAACTTAATTCAAAATAAAGCTACTTATTAAGTAGACAAAGAGAAAACACGTCGAAAATAATTTCTTCAGTTGCAAAACAGGTACAACTCTTATAATATCAGACTTTTTTCCCATGTACACATAGCTGATATTATGGTGATTTTTTAAATTTTGATTGTCATGGAGTGTTTGAAAAAGAATCATCGATGCCTGTTATGGACCCAGTATGCATGATACAATAAAAGTAAAATATAAAATATTTTAATGGTAGGCAATATCGTAACTTTTTGAATATCAAATATTTGATTCGTATCAAAAATTATAGTCGTTTGACTTTATCATAGTCACATTTCAGATTATAAACGGTAACACAAACCAACAAGGCAGAATTTAATTTCATAATGATTTTCTTCAAAGTAAGAGTAATCTTTAACTCTTTCAGGCAAGTTGGTATATCTATTGGACTCTGAACCGTTAGTGGATTTAATTAACTACACTGTACACAGTACAAAACAACATCCAATAAAGGAAGCCCGTCACTGTATGAGACATAATTGGTTATCGAGACTATAGTCCATTCTAGGGTACTTCCAACTTTTTTGCAGCCCTGCTTAAAGTTATGCAGATAGTACTTCCAGGATATTCCCCTGGCTCACACAAACAAAGCTTCGTCAACTCTAAGGGGCCACGGTGGCTGAGGGGTTAACCTGCTCGCTTCCCACCAAGGCGAACCAAGTTCAATCCCCGGACAGGCCACTCCAGAACTTCGCATGTGGGGATCGTGCCAGACGATGCCGTTGGTCGGCGGGTTTTCTCGGGGATCTCCTGTTTCTCCCGCCCCTTCATTCCGGCGCTGCTCCATACTCACCGGAATCACCATCATCGGCTCTCAAGACCGCGCTGTTAAGAGCCACCCAAATCTCTTCACTCACTCACTTCACCAAGTCTAGAAAATTACACCAAAACGACGACGCACCGCATTAGTGCGCACTCAATGTAGTAATATTTTGCATAGGAACAATTTCTTACTAAGCTATCCCAACACACCTGATTTTCACCTGTTTTTATTAAATATCATAATTAATAAAAAAATTTTAGTAAACATTCAATTTAATTAAAAATAAGGTACTTTAATGTCAACAGAATTATAAAACATTTGTGATACATGATATATATATATNTTCAATTTAATTAAAAATAAGGTACTTTAATGTCAACAGAATTATAAAACATTTGTGATACATGATATATATATATTAAATAACTTAACACGTCCTATATGGGGTAATTTTTCAAGGGTTTCAACCACAAAGTGAGGACANATATATATATATTAAATAACTTAACACGTCCTATATGGGGTAATTTTTCAAGGGTTTCAACCACAAAGTGAGGACAAACCGTGAAGAGGCTATATATTCTTTATGGTCATAGACGACTGTTACTAATAACATAATAAACCATAACGCTTTTATTTAATCTGACACATGACAATGCATTATAAAGAGATTTTTGTACAGTTCCAAAAATTGTCTTTTCTCCCGATCCTAAAATAAGATATTTATCTGTGCTTCAAAGAATAAAACGATTTACTCCACGATTATAAAGGATGAGTATTAAAAAATTCCCCAAATTTGAAGGTCTATATTATAAAAACCAAAGCACCTACAACCTTGATTGACCAGTCCAATGAAACGTGGAACCGTTNCAAATTTGAAGGTCTATATTATAAAAACCAAAGCACCTATAACCTTGATTGACCAATCCAATGAAACGTGGAACCGTTAAGTTTGTTTACCATGCATTCATAAATGTTCAATGTGACCACCATGAGCGGCCCGAACGACATCTACGCGATAATCAAACCCGTTCTACACTCTTGTCAGCATGTCCGGTGTTACGGTTTGGATGGCATCCGTGATTCTCGTTTTGAGGTCGTCAATGTTAGCCGGCAATAGTGGACGAAACACTTGATCCTTTATGTTTTTCTATAGAAAAAATCGTACGGGGTAATATCCGGGCTTTNGATGGCGTCCGTAATTCTCGTTTTGAGGTCGTCAATGTTAGCCAGCAATGGTGGATGAAACACTTGATCCTTTATGTTTTTCTATAGAAAAAATCGTACGGGGTAATATCCGGGCTTTTTGGGGGCCAGTGATGAAGAGCCTGGTCACCAGCTGCTCCTCGACTAATCCAGCGTTGCGGCAATGTCTAATTCAGGTATCCGCAAACAGCTAGGTGGCAATGGGGTGGCGCACCACCCTGCTCTAAAATGAAAATATCTCCCCACCGTCTCTTCTAACTGAGGAAACAACCACTCTGTAAGCATGTCCAAACAAGGGATTCCAGTAACAGTGGGCTCGTGAAAAAAGAAAGGGCCGAAAACAGTGTTTTTGGATACAACGCAAAACACGTTCACTTTGGGGGAAGCCCACTCATGTTCGGTAGTTTCATGTGGAGGCTCCTTACCCCATATCCGCACGTTGTGCTGGTTCACCTTACCATTTGTATGGAACGTAGCTTCATCCCTAAAAGCCAACTTAGACATTAAAGTATCGTCTACCTCGTTCTGGGCAAGGTAACATCAGACCGTCCCCTTCACATTGGCGTATCGAATACGAGCTCGCTACCCCCTCTCCNCTCGTTCTGGGCAAGGTAACATCAGACCGTCCCCTTCACATTGGCGTATCGAATACGAGCTCGCTACCCCCTCTCCACCTCAAACCGAGAGCTACGAAAGCCATCCAAACCGTAACACCAGACATGCTGACAAGAGCGTGGAACGAGTTTCATTATCGGGTAGATGTCGTTCGGGCCGCTCATAGTGGTCACATTGAACATTTATGNCAAGAGCGTGGAACGAGTTTCATTATCGGGTAGATGTCGTTCGGGCCGCTCATAGTGGTCACATTGAACATTTATGAATGTATGGTAAACAAACTTTACGGTTCCACGGTTCATTCGATTGGTCAATCAAGGTTGTAGGTAGTTTGGTTTTGATATTATAGACCTTCGAAATTGGGGTATTCTTTTATACTCACCCTGCAAATGTTTGTGTCTGTACAATTTTGTCACTGATAATTTTTATTCAATTTTGAGACAATCATAAATTTCTGCCCTTTCAGTATATTTCACTAAACATTTTCTATGCTTTTGGGCTGTACGTCCCAGACACATGCATTTTTGTTTTTGTGACATAATTAGTTCACGTATTGTTTTTNTCTATGCTTTTGGGCTGTACGTCCCAGACACATGCATTTTTGTTTTTGTGACATAATTAGTTCACGTATTGTTTTTCCAGGAAAAGTAAAACCTTTTTTTAATCCGTAGTTGCTTTCCTTTAATTACAGCCCTCATAAACCTTTAAAAGTCGTAAAGAAATTTATTGGAATCTTTGATTACCCTTTTATTGCTAGATTAAATAAATATTTCTGAATAAATTTCGTGTATTTATTTTAAGTATTTATNTCTATGCTTTTGGGCTGTACGTCCCAGACACATGCATTTTTGTTTTTGTGACATAATTAGTTCACGTATTGTTTTTTCCAGGAAAAGTAATACCTTTTTTTAATCCGTAGTTGCTTTCCTTTAATTACAGCCCTCATAAACCTTTAAAAGTCGTAAAGAAATTTATTGGAAACTTTGATTACCCTTTTATTGCTAGATTAAATAAATATTTCTGAATAAATTTCGTGTATTTATTTTAAGTATTTATNTCTTTGATTACCCTTTTATTGCTAGATTAAATAAATATTTCTGAATAAATTTCGTGTATTTATTTTAAGTATTTATTTACACATCAGGATCATTCATGAAAAGCCTCGTCATGATATCGCTGTAAAAACATTTTTTTTCTATTTATTTTATATATTTTCTAAATGAATAACCACCTTAGTGTAAATAAATTTTGTTATAAATTTTTATTTCCTTCAGAGAAGGAAAACTTTAAAAAAAATGTTTTATAACAGCAGTATTGTTTAACATCCCAATCATGTAAGGAAAAAGGTAACTACGAAAGGTTTCTGAAGGAATTTGGAGGGTAGATAGAAGAAAATTGTAATTATGTTACCTTTTTTATTTTAATTACAAGCATCAAAAGAGTTAAAAAAAATATGCTAAGCGATTTACGACTGTAGAGCCAACAAAAGAACCTTGGAAGTCCTTTTGTTCCTTCCTGAGTCACAAATAGCTTCAAAGAGCGATCAATCAAAAATGGTTTCTTTTCTTTGTCAGGAGAAACTTTTAACAGACTCTCACATAAGCAGAAGTAAAAGAATATGTGAGATGCGAGGTCGATGGTCAGCCGTCGCTTATTGTTTTCACCAACAATGAAACAACTGTGGTAATGAAAGTTAAGATCTTGAACCCATCCCTTAGACTACTTACCACTACTGCAATTAAAGTTATATGTCTGCCTGTCGAACCAGCAGTCCCTGGTGTGAAACTCCAGGCAGCATAATTACTACCTTTACAACAAAGAGACGAAACCAACAGCAACTGCCCTTCTGAATCATCTAAATCACTTTACAGAAAATTTATGATTTTTCTTTATCATTGCAAAATGCATTGTGACAACGTGAACTTAAAAAATTTGAAATGATTCATAATATATTAAAGTAGCGTTTAAGTAACTTTCCCTACGCAAAATTCAACTCCCCCCCCCTCCTTCTTCCTGACTATAATTATAAAAAAAAGAGAATATTAACAATGTTTTCCAGTTACAAAAATCGTTTTCCCAAAAGAAGCCAATGAGTTTATTTTAAATAGTAAGCTTTTAACAATGCAGTTGGGATTTCCTAGGTTTTTCTGAGAATTTGACTATAGAATAAAAAGCTTTTACAACTGCGATGTAGAAGTGTGCGTTATTGAAAGTATTTCAAAACTTGTATAATAAGAAATGAGAATGTCGTCCTAAACTGTGAAGGGTAAGATGTTAAAGAAGATACGAAACAGTATATAAAGTATTTTAAAACATGTGTTTCCTTCAGTTAAGTATCTTTGTCCTAGAGTAAAGAATGACGAATTGACAAATATTTTAAATTGCACACGATTTTTTTTTTAAAGTTAATGGTGACATCTTACAAGCAACTGCCAATTACATATCCATTGCCTTTGATGACATAAGAGAGAGTTGTCAAATCGAAACGAAATCAAGGCACGCAAGTCCATGTCTCAACTCAAAGCTTACGCTTTCAAGAGGGCACTCTTTCGCACAACCTGGCGAGAGCACTACTTCGCACTTTCTTGAGCTCTCGCTCTGTGAAATTGAGACTGCTGCTCTCTTTGACGTCACGCACGCAGCAGATTTTAAAAAGCACGAANTGAGCTCTCGCTCTGTGAAATTGAGACTGCTGCTCTCTTTGACGTCACGCACGCAGCAGATTTTAAAAAGCACGAATTAATGTTAAGCTGTAACAACGGTCAAAGCTATTGAGAGTAATTTAGTACTATGCTCAAAATATGTCACTAATAATTATAGCACTATCAGTGTAACTGTTAGTGCGTGAAATAATCTTATTTTCGTTTTATAAGTTTTCGTCGTGTTAAAGCAACTGCAATTAACTGTGTATACAATGTGAATGTGTCAAAAAATACATAGCATTGTAGAACCGAGGTAATGTCNCAGCAACTGCAATTAACTGTGTATACAATGTGAATGTGTCAAAAAATACATAGCATTGTAGAACCGAGGTAATGTCAGAAATCGTTATTTATAGATATATGTGTGTGTGTAAATACATATTATGTGAGTTATTTCGTTTACTAAAACAGTTACACTTATTCACTTACAGTTAGAAAAATGGTATGGTTTTGGNAGTTATTTCGTTTACTAAAACAGTTACACTTATTCACTTACAGTTAGAAAAATGGTATGGTTTTGGGCCGAAAAGCTACTATAACCTAATTAAAGTTCTGAAAAACTGTAAACAAATATGGCGCGTGGTCAGAAAGTGCGAGAGAGCGCCAGAAAGAGCGCAACTTCGTNGGGCCGAAAAGCTACTATAACCTAATTAAAGTTCTGAAAAACTGTAAACAAATATGGCGCGTGGTCAGAAAGTGCGATAGAGCGCCAGAAAGAGCGCAACTTCGTGCTTTCTCTGTGCTCTCGTTATTTCACACACACACACACACACACTCTCTCTCTCTCTCTCTCTCTCTCTCCGATGAATTGAGACGAACATAGGGTGTTCTTTCGACGTCATTACGACGTAATAGCGTGAGCGAGAGCACGAGAGCGCGCTCTCTGGGCCAATACAGATACGTCTCTAACCATGAAATACTCAACGATAACATGTTTTAGAATGGATATAAAATAATAGTTTTTATCGGAAGCCCTGGCATAAAGATTATTTTAACAATTGCCACAAAAATTCTAATTTATTTTTATACTGAAGACGAAAATATAGCCACGAACTTTTATGTTACAGCATCAGAATCAATCGCTTTGGAACGTAATAGAAATATAAGAGCATTTTCTTGAACAGAATTCGTGACCGGTAGGCGAGACCGAAGCAGTAAACTGCGTAATACCATAAGAAAGAAAGTTCTCCTCGCCTTAGGAGGAAAGCTATAACAGCGATTGGCCAAAGGCAGTTACTCGCGTGGAAGGAGAAGGAGGCGGGGGCACATAAAAGGACTGACCCATCGTAAAACTTCCTCTATACCTTCCCGCCTTCTATCTCACTTGGCCCGAAGAGCTCCTCAGAGCGGTCTAAGCCGGCTCAGATGAGGGCTCCTGGCCACTGGGGAATAGCACAAGTTAACGACACTAAGATGCTGGGGGTAGAGTGATGTTCCCCTGGGCAATAGCTTTTTATAGGAAATGAAGGTATCGCCAGGCAGGCACAGGTATTGTGATCCATTTTTCAGTTTTTCACAAGGCTCTGGTAGCATCTTGTACGAAAACATCGTGAGACAAAAGTTCGTATTTTACGTTCATAGCGATATAAGGGAGACGTTCCAATATAAAATTTCGCGTTATTGGTTCTTCCTGGCACGGCAATAGGCAAGAGATGACGTGAAACGGTCGAAACAGACACTTCGGGTAATTAATTGGCCAATATCGGTTATCCAAGTTTCTGCAGTATATGTAAGCTGCCAGAGCAAAGTTACTGTATCACTTCGTACGAAACGGTTTTATTGTCCGACTAACACAAAACTTGTGTCTCGGTGTATATTTCTTCCTTCATTTTTAAGTAGGTTAAAAAGATACATTTTGTCTCGCTTTCTGTTTATTTTATTNATCGGTGTATATTTCTTCCTTCATTTTTAAGTAGGTTAAAAAGATACATTTTGTCTCGCTTTCTGTTTATTTTATTTAACTTTATCTGAAAATAATATTCTGGTGTCCCTGTTTTGCTACTTCGTGTGATAAAATTTGTAATTTTCTTAAACACAAAGTTGTAATAGACTCCGTCGTTCTAGAAGTGCTACCTACCTATATTAGCTACTTAATATTGAACTCGCCGTCTTAGCCATCCATTGAGATGCTAGTTGAGAAATGTATTTATATCTCAGCAAATATTTCCATGAAATTAAAAGATATGGTGTTTTTATAAGAAACAACATATTTTTGGGATGGAAGAAATAAAATTCGGGGCTTAAAATGTTTTGCTAAACGGCTACAAATGCTATGGAGATGTTGTCGCACAAAGTCTAATAAAACAGAGATGTAATCGAAAATGTTAATAGAAAAGCGTCGTGGTTAAAAAGAGGAATATTAATAATCATTTTAAAAGTTTTCATATAACTATACACATATTTCTGTACTGGCGGACAATTTATTTTTCTCTCGTAAGTGGTATCAAACAATTGTCAGAAATGAGTAAAAAACGTAGGTTCGACCAGAATTCTGTATACTTTCGCAATGGCTAAAATTTATAGTTTACCTGAACATAAACATACTGAAGAAACCTGGATAACAGATATTGGCCAATAAATAACCCGAAGTGTCTGTTTCGAATTTTTCATGTTATCTCTTGGTTCTTGCCGTTCCAGATAGAACCAAAATCGTGAAATATTATAGTAGGTCTATTGGAAGGAAGTTGTGTATTCTTCCACCATATGTAAAATTATCACTGTCATAACCTCATTACTATATTCATGCGTCAGTCCAACAAAACTGAAATTATAAGAATAATAAATAATTTACAGATATGCTAATTTTACAATTATATGCATTAAAAAACAGAAAGCGGAAGAAATAATTTAAGTTATCACAATTGGTTACCTAACACTTTTAATTCGTCGACGTGAAGACAAGGAACTACTTTCCCTCCATCGTTACCAACATTACTGGTACCATATCATACAGCGCGCCCGTTAAAATATATGCAAGTAGGAGCAGAGACATGTTTCATTGCGAGGACTATATTTGCAGATTAAAATAATACAATTTTTATAGTAATACCTTAATTAAAGGTTATTGTAACGAAACGTTCTATTTACACAGTAGCTGACATACTTCCAATACTTATCTAGAAATATAATCGTAACTATATCTCCTTTGAGCGTGATCCTCTGTCTTAATACTAACGCCCTTGACGTTGAGATTAACTGTTCCCTTGGCACGGATGTGACTGGAATACTTAAATATATTTTCGCTTACAGTGCCAGTCACCGGTTTTATGATGTTTAACAGCCAGAACTGCAATGTTCAATTCATCCTGTCTAAATGGCGATTGCTATTAGTATTATTATGTAACGGCATACAGTATTACTATTTCTTTTCTACAAGACTGATTACGAAAAGATCGCATTTTAGCCCAGTATTGCCATAATTTTCAAGAATTGTCATTTTTTTATACTGCGAACTAACAACTCAGATTTGTTACTGTACACGCTTAGTCATTTCATTCCGACGTTAATCTATAATTTACGGTGTTGAAGATGAGAAATATGCTGTACTTAAGTTGGCAAAGAACATGTTTCGTTATTACAACCACCAATAAACTGTATTCTTTGTGTTTGGTGGTCATGACATGAGTCACAGTCATAACGTATAGCAGTAGCATGGTTATGAATCAGATACTCACAGGGAAGATAATTGGGCAATGAGACTTGCAGAGGACAACAACAGTCAAATACGCAGAAGAGCCAAAAAAACTGGCATATGCGTGCGTATGCAAATAACAGAGGTATGAAACCAATCAGAGTAACGTGATGCGGTCGACAGCGCCTATATAAGACAAACAGCGTCTTGCAAAGTTGTAAGATCGGTTACTGCTGCTACAATGGCAGATTATCAAGATTTAAGTGAGATTGAACGTGGTGTTATAGTCGGCGCACGAGAGATCGGACATATCATCTCCGAGGTAGCGATAAAATTTGGATTTTCGCGTACGACCATTTCACGAGTGTACTGTGAATATCGGGAATACGGTAAAACATTAAATCTTCGACATCACTGTGGCCGGAAAAAGATCGTGAACGAACGGGACAAACGACGACTAACGAGAATCATTAAACGTGACAGACGTGCAACCCTTTCGCAAATTGGCGCAGATTTCAATTCTGGGGCATCAACAAGTGCCAGCGTGTGAACTATTCAACGGACCATCATTGATATGGGCTACGGAGCTGAAGGCCCACTCGTGTACCGTTGTTGACTACACGACACAAAGCTTTTGGCCTCGCCTGGGCCCGCCAACACCGCCATTGGGCTGTTGATGACTAGAAACACGTTTCCTGGTCTGACAAGTCTCGTTTCCAATTATATCGAGTGGATGGACATGTACGGGTATGGAGACATCCTCATGAATCCATGGACCCTACATGTCAACAGGGGACTGTTCAAGCTGGTGGAGGCTCTGTCATGGTATGGGGTGTGTGCAGTTGGCGTGAAATGGGACCCCTGATACGTCTATATATGACCCTGACAGGTGACAGATACGTAAGCANATGACCCTGACAGGTGACAGATACGTAAGCATCCTGTCCGTTCACCTGCATTCATTCATGTCCATTGTGCATTCCGACGGACGTGGACAATTCCAGCAGGACAATACGATGCCGCACACGTCGAGAGTTTCTACCGAGAGGTTCTAGGAACACTATTCTGACTTTAGGCACTTCCATTGACCACCTGAATCACCAGACATGAACATTATTGAGCATATCTGGGATGCCTTGCAACGTGGTGTTCAGAAGAGATCTCCACCACCTCGCAACTCCTATGGATGTGTGGACTGCCCTACAGGATTCATGGTCTAAATTGCCTCCTGCATACCTTCAGACATAAGTGACGTCCATTCCACGTCATCTTGCGGCACTTCTGCGTGCTTGTGGGGGCCCTACACGATATTAGGCAGGTGTACCAGTTTTTTTGNCGGCACTTCTGCGTGCTTGTGGGGGCCCTACACGATATTAGGCAGGTGTACCAGTTTTTTTGGCTCTTCAGTGTATAATTTGGGTTTAAATAGAAGTGCAACGGTAGACCGCCTCCTCGTGGTGCACCCTGGGTAATGCTAAATAGACTAACAGATGTAGGCAGCCAGACTATCTTANCGGTAGACCGCCTCCTCGTGGTGCACCCTGGGTAATGCTAAATAGACTAACAGATGTAGGCAGCCAGACTATCTTATGATCTCCTCTCTCTTCAAAAGAAGCAATTCTATCTAGAGTTAAATAGCCTTGTTACCGTAAACTATTTTTGTAACGTTTTGATAACGTGTTTATAAAAACTGTTTGTTCGACGATATCTTAAAGTTATAGGCCTTCCTTGATTNCGGTAGACCGCCTCCTCGTGGTGCACCCTGGGTAATGCTAAATAGACTAACAGATGTAGGCAGCCAGACTATCTTAGGATCTCCTCTCTCTTCAAAAGAAGCAATTCTATCTAGAGTTAAATAGCCTTGTTACCGTAAACTATTATTGTAACGTTTTGATAACGTGTTTATAAAAACTGTTTGTTCGACGATATCTTAAAGTTATAGGCCTTCCTTGATTNATTGTAACGTTTTGATAACGTGTTTATAAAAACTGTTTGTTCGACGATATCTTAAAGTTATAGGCCTTCCTTGATTGAATGTTGTCGTCAGTGCAGTTGAAATATCCGACTTAACGCGCGTCTTTATTGAATAAACACGTAGAAAATTTGGCTTGGATTCATTCGTGTAGAGTTTACCATATTAAAAACAATTAAAGTTATAAATGTTCGCCTTTAACTTACGTGATTGTACGCTATTTTCACTATAACTGTAGTAAACTAATTTTAAAATTAAATAGGTGGATTATATTGTAGTAATGTTTAATTTCTTCATGCGGCCAGTGCCTTTAGTGATGTGGTTTTGTGTGCGCTGTTTACACCGCACGCACAAGCGTGTGATATAGGGTTCAAAGCTAAAGGCGTCAAATGTAATGGGAATTAAAAAAAAAAAAGAATGGAGGCCTGCATTCATAATGAAAACACCTGGCAAACAACAATAAGGGAGAAAAAGAAAAAAAAAACCCCAATATTTAACATAATCTTGAAGCTAATAATCACACACGCATATACGCCTATACAATCTTAATCCAGTAACGATGCAGTCACGGAAGAACGTAAGTTCGTACATCACTATACACCATAGAAAACTGCTAGAAACACAAAAAATTATGCAGCTTCTATCACTGTTTTTTCCTGTGAATTTCTTTTTGTGAACAAGATGCAACTATTAAAATGTTTCACGTGTTTATTTAGCGGTATGCTTAATCATCTAACTTGTAGTTATGAAGTATAAATTTTAACTTGATTCATAAAATTGTTCTTAACGCTTTATAAACAACAGAAATTATCTTTAGTGCATCGATAAAAAGGTGTCGTTGATTTAAACAAAGTTTCTAAGGCGCAACCAAATTAATAATTCGTATAAGGGTAATAAAAAATTCGTTTTTGAAAGAAAATAATTTTGTTGTTCTTATTTGGTTGCCCCAAACTAAGATTTGGTTGTTGCAACAAAATATTTGTTTATCTCTACGTATACCAACAGTTTCTGTTAATACTAAAAAGAAAAAAAATTCTACTGAGATCCGAACGCAGATAGTCTGCGCCCTACCAATACACCCTAGCAAACTCAACTAATGTGATTACTGTTAAATTGGAAATGTTTTTAAATGTATACCTACATTTAAAATACTGGACAATGTGTGTAAATACATAGTTCAAGTTTTACAGCTTTACTTTTCAGCTTTCAGTTGAATTTGATATATTAGGATATTTATGCTAATATTATGAATAAATTGACTAACAATCTCTGTCACTATCATAATTATCACAAACAAAAAATACAAACAAACTCTCTAGATGTAATTTAGAACGACAGCAATCAAATGAGGGACCAAACAAATGTACACACCCACATAGTACATGATATCCACCGGATATTCTACTTATAACCACTATGTGTATATATATATATATATATATATATATATATATATAGGTCATCTAAGTCCTGCAGTGAAGCTCTAATGTTTATCCTTTGGATATCCAGTAGTAGATACCAGTTTGTACCATTTACTGGATATCCATGAGATATTACAAAGCCACCAATGGCAATTACTTAAGGTAAGTGCTACATCTAAAGACGTACATAGGACATCCACAATATATATATATCACATTTCGGATACTGGGCGAACATTTGGGTATCTTTTGGTTGTCTTTTGAACGTAACTTTGCTACTCGTAAATGTCCTTGGACATCCAGAATGCCCGAGAGTGACATCCGTATGATGTTCTTAAGATGTATCTGTTATATAAGGGCAGTTGATTCAACTAAGTATTTTGTTAGCAATATTATTTATTTTGGCCCAAAACCGAGGTTTTTTTTTATTTAAGCTTGAATTTCGTTAGATGAACAAAATTAATATTGTTACTGTTCAAGTTTTCATTTACATTTTAATATGAATAAAAGCAGGTAGATAATAGTTGTGTTGGCAATGCGTAGTAAGAAATAGTTTTTTTTTTATATTACACTGAGTGCGCACGAATGGGGTGCGCTAACTCTTTGGTGTGATTTTCAAAACTATGTTAAAAGGTTTTTTTGCACGAGGTGGAGGAATTTCCTGGAAGTATAACTTCAGCAGTGCTTCAAAAAAGTTGGACATTGCTGTGAATAGATTATACATCCTGTATAAAGCAACAAATGTCGTCCAGTAATCGAATTTATTCTCTTGCGACAGGCAGCATTCGTCGTTGAGACACTATTCCGCAGCTCCATACAGAGCTACTGTCAATAACATAAAAACAAAGGCATTTTTATTGGTAAATATATACTTGTCCGTTCCAAGTCAATAATGTTTTCCATGCAATTATTGACGTTATATATTTATATGTCCGCGAAAGAATCCCCGGTTTCTGATACACTGAGGGGAACAATATACTCAGTCTGATGGCATGCGCAAAATAAGACATTAAAAATATAAACATAGGGTTTTTCCTACGCACTCTCTGACACCTAGGTAAAGCAGGAAAGAAACGCAATGAGCAGTCATTTATGTGAGGTATATTAAATAATTATATTCTGTGCCCGTCTTGAAGGCGTGACAAATCAGTTACGGATAACTAGGGACACTCGGTTTACGCGAAAATAATTCGTGTCAAGTTTTATATTTCAAGAAACTGTATATTTCAAGACACTTTAACTCAGATCCATTTTTTTCAATTGGATGGTTTCAACAGCTGTGCGTCTTAGATGCCTGCCAGCGAATCACAGACATTCACTACTGCAGTAATCTAATTCTCATTGGCTCAGTCGAACACCACACTGTCTTCGACGAAGAAACGCGGCCAATAACGGAAGGAGAACTGCGCATGCGCTAGCAGGATACCGAAATCTAAGCTTCCGTGAAATTTACTTTCACAAAAATCGGATGGCCCTACGGATACCGCTTTGGCACGTAAAATCCGTATTAAAAAGACGGGGCGAACAGCGCGTTAAAGATCTAAATCACAGTTCGTGATAAAGGCATCATTCCGTGAAGGTTCACCCTCCCCCCCTGCCTATTCCACGTTTGTAGGTTTATAACAGGGCTATAAAGGACCCAGGCGTTTCCGAATCCTCACGGCGGGTGCAAGCGCCAACGAATAAGCGTAGCATATCTACAACACCGGCGACCATTAAGTTACGACGGGTGACAAAAAAACGAAGAGTTCACGCATGGCACGCGAGCGTATTTTGTTTCTTTCCACGACGTACAGCGCACTGTACTGTAAACATTTCCGTGCAGGAAAACACATTTATAAAGAAGCATTACTTTTTGTAGATAAAATACACTCCAGATCGACTGTGCAATATTTGTATTATATTGTCCGTCTTTACAATTCAGATTACCAAGACGCATTTTAAAGTAATTATCTGTTCTCAATCTACAAAAACAAGTTTGTGATAAATCCGAAGCCTATGGATTTCTTGCACAAACCAAATAAACACCTCACAAAAAGTTTGGAATATACATACAGAATGCAAACAGTACGGAATATACATAAAATTAAGCATAGCAATAAGACGTTACCAACGGTACCGATACAAAACGTGATATTCAAAGTGATAATACTAAAAAAAAGAAATGTATTCTTAATATTACAGACAAATAAACACGAAATAACAACAAAAGTAACTTAAAGGTGTCTCTGAGTTTCTTTCTTCCCACTTCATCTTAATACCGTGTAAGGCCACCATGTGCATTGTACAGGTCCTCAACACGCCATGGCATGCTTGTAATCAATGTGTTGATGTCGTCTTCCGGGAGATATTCCCATTCCTTCTCAGAAGCTCGTGTGGGATCTGGAAGTGTTTCTGGAGACTGTGGACGGTTATGATCTGCATTTTTCATCTTGTCCCAGGCACGTTCAATGCGTTAGTGCGCTCTTTGTTGATCACAAAATAACTACATGACTGTACCAGGCACAAAAAAATTAACTACCTAGAAAAAGTTGTAGAAATCAAATGAATATGCATAGGTGTCAAGGTCATTACATATTATTGCAATGATTAAAATACTAGTTTATACGGGCAATACAGTTGGCTGTACGGACGTACTGCTGGCCCCATGTCAATACGGTGTAGCGCCCTTTCAGTTCTGGATAAACGCACCAATTCGATTCGGGAATCGTACTGACGTTGTATCCCCTCCTGAGGAAATTTGACCCACAGCTTTTGTAACTGGCCCTCAATATCTTGCAGATAAACACCGGGTCGGAGTCGACGTCCGTACTGATCCCATTCATGCTCTGTCAGGGGCAGATCGGCAGACCTTGCTGACCTTGAGAGTACCTCGGCATGACGCAGGCGTTTCATAGACAAATGTGACGTATGTGAAAGAGCGTTGTCTTTTTTAAAAACTCTACCATAGCGTCAGGTATAATTCGTGATGACGCAGGATGCCGCTGACGAACCGCTGTGCCGCCAGGGTCCATTGAACCACTGCCAGAGGTAACCTGAGATCATAAACTGTACCATGCTTTCTCAGACCTTGATGCCAGGAGTAATGCTGTTGTGTCTCCACAACCTTGGCTGGATGCGTCATCTCCCCTTGACGAAGCCATATTCGCACAAGATGGTCAGCCGTGGCATTGCAGAACCGAGATTCATCGCTGAATATGATACGACACCACTTGCCATCGCTCCTTGCTTCCCGGTGACGGCTCCACTCCGAACGTCGCCGTATCTGTTTTTGGTGTTAACCGCAGCCTATGCATGAAACGGTGAAAACGTAGTCTGACATATGCTAGTCACTCATGTACGGGAGGACATGGGCTGTTATTAAAGAGTCAATTTCGTGTGTCAGAATGGCAGGTGCTGATGTCAATTGGGCTGCGCAATACTTGTCTCACAATACGGTATCCTCCCAGACCAATTTCAACCGAACTTGCTGTGCTGAAATTATCACACACAAGTATTACACATGCTGATACAATGCCTCTTCTCTCTGCCATTTTGTAAGTAGCCTTCCAATAAAATATATTGTGTCGTATTTCGGGAAACAATAAATATATTGCTACCTAATTTGGCAAACAAGATACTGTAGGGTGACCAAATATACTGATATATTTTACGTGGGTTGGACGCTTATTTTTAAAATGGCGGTCATATGGACATTTTGATTACTATTATATACCCACAAAACCATGCAACCATAGAACTTGGTTAGTTACGAGGAAAAAAAA
>NQII01003431.1:154274-176478 GCA_002778355.1 Clitarchus hookeri | reverse complement strand
GGGGGGGGGGGGGATTATACAATTTGAAATAGTGCCCATGTACTAGGGAATGTTATCTTTGTAAATAAACCTTCGAATGAAACGAGATTTCATCAGTGCTTTAAGTAAAAAATGTAATACTTTAAAAAATATCAAGAAGAATTAGTGACTTGACTAATATTTTGGAGCTTTAAATGTCGTTGAACATATAATACAGCAGTTATTAAAGCCATTCAGCTCAACTTAATTTTTGCCGTTGATAAAGTGGGTATTCATATGCGCTAATGCATTGATTCTTAGAGTTCATCTTCTCAGCCATTAAAATATTGACACAATAAATAAATTCATTTTTTTGTAGAAAATTCTATTCTCTTCGTTTATGCCTCACACAATTTCCCATTGAAGAAAAACCGTATGATAGCTGTTTGTTAAAAAATATACATATTAAATACTTGGAACGACAGCCATTTCACAATGAGAGGCATTGCAAGAGGCTCGAGGGCATTTCGCTTGTTTTCTGACAGCCTTAACAAGTTCAAGTACCAGAATTCAAAACGTTACAAGCTAGTTCAAATCTTTGTCCAAAATGTGTATTTTATTCGCTTTATTTGATAAATTTTACAAAGCTCGGCCCTCAGGAAAATTGTGGACAGGAGGTGAAGGAACAGTCTGTGGCATTCTACGATACTGTCGCCCAAACGTAATGATGTGAGCTGCAGCGTTCGTTTCGCTGCTGCATGCATCTCCGACCTGAACCGTCACCTCCTCGATCGCTGTAAACAAGTTGATTTCAAATGTGCTTAAGGGACCGCGGTGGCTGAGCAGTTAGACTGCTCGCCTTCCACCGAGGTAAACCGGGTTCAGTTCCCAGCCAAGTCACTCCTGGATTTTCGCAAGTTGGAATCGTGCCGGACGATGCCGCTGGTCAGTGGGTTTTCTCGGGGATCTCCCGTTTCCTCCGCCCTTGCAGTCCAGCGCTGCTCCATTCTCACCTCATTTCACCCTCATCGGCTTTCAAGATCTCGTCATTAAGAGCCGCCCTAATTCCTCACCTCTCAACTAACCGTGAACATTCTATAGGCACATTTACGGCAACCAGAATTTTGGAAGTGCCGTCCAACAACAATTTTTTTTTTTTTTTTTACAAGGCGAGCCCTCAAATACCGCTCCGCCAATTTGAGCTCCTTCACAGCTCTGCGTTGCTCAGGCATGCATGTTAGTAGCCGAGAGAATGGGATGCGTCTCAGGGCAAGCCATATGCGCCTTAGGTCGGGTTTAAATTGTCAACATTGGGCGCATGCATCACGGTTGATCAGGGATGTCCATGACCGCAACTGTAGCCATGGACACACCCCGAAAGACGAAGGGTCTAGACGGAAGAGCACAGCAAACCTGCGCAAAGCGGAGAGGGTAATAGGAAAATATGTGCGAGAGTCGCCGAGGAGAAAATATAATTCCTTTATTGGATAAAGTGCCAGATAAAGTAGGGTGTTTGTTAGTTCGCATAGATAGACTATGTGAGTTTAATAAGTGATGATATGAAATGTATCGAGTTGCTCTTGGATTGTGACCAGAGTTGTACTGCAGTAATGCGGCCCCCGTTTGGGGGGGGGGGCAGAACTGCGTCACCCGCCCGCAGATACCAGTCATCTCTCTGGAATGCAGAAAAAATAATTCAGTTTCCAGGAAAAAATAGAAATATTTAGGATGAGGAAGGGGATGGCGGGGGTGATGCAAGCTTGCAGCTTATGTGGTGGTGTATGTTGTGTGTTGCATGTGGTTCCACACCTAGGATCACGCTTGCCCAGGGCGACCCGAAACTGAAATATTCGTCAGCACGACGCGAGAAGGATGTGCTTGCCAGGGTGTGGAACGAGGGGATCGGGAGGCTGGGTAGATACCCGGGTCGCCTATCCACGTGCGAGGTACGTGCCTGCGACCTCCGGGGCGATGGGGTCACGTAGTCATCTCACTACTTCCCCTGCTGCNTGTGTGTAGATGCCATAAACCTCTACGCTTCTAACGGTTACCAAAGTCTTCATTATTTTATACTTGTACGTAACGCTGTTCGATTTTTAGACATAATTTGTAAATACTATTTCCTTGCATAATACAATTTTAGATCGCATATTATTTTCAGCATGTCAGGTAAAAATTAAATGTTAGTTTTTTTTTTTTTTTTGGTGGGGAGGATGAGAAGTACATACAAAATAATTTACAGAAATTTAAACAAGGATGACTGAAAGTTATTTATTCATTTTAGAGTATTCTTAGAAAACGTTATTTTACAAAAACTCACTGAATGCTACAAATAAAACATATGTAATAATTTCCTTATATTAAGCAAATTTTTGAATTGCGAAAATATTTTATGGTTTTAAAGATACCATGAAGTAACTCATGTGGTCTCATTTGAATGTGAATTATTTCATTTCGGTGAGTTAGTTGTTATTATTTTACAAATGCCGTTAAAATATTTAATATGAACTGTGTATTATTCTTTACACATTTAAAAACAAAAGGGTGGATTTTTGAGACACGGTTATAGAAAGATAGGTAAAAAATAATTGTAATTTCATATTATATGGGGCTCCGAACCCCGCAGCTACAACAGAATCGGTGCTCATAATTTTGAGCTAAGCCGGAACTTGGTCTCGAACCACATATAACTAACGTCTTCGACGTAACGACCACCAAGGACCATTCTTCACATCGGCCATTAAATGAATATCCTAATTATCCAACGTATAACCAAATAAATAAAGTTTCTATCGGTTGGCGATCACTCTAGAAGAAAACCGTCACCCATTTGAGGGGCTGGAAGAAATATCCCATTATGAATACATCAGAAGTTACAGGAAAATGGGCCCCCCGATGGTGGAACAGACTAGGCGAGAAATCCGCGGGCGGCCTGAAGTGGTACTCATTAAAAGGACTGCAAGGACAGCCCTTAAATCCAGCGTCACAGATCGTTACCACCAACTGTGGGCGCCGAGAAGCTTGCTCACAAAACAGGCTGGCTCACCGATCTCTTCAACAAGGCAGATATGCAGCATGAGGGGAGGGATACGCGCATAGAAATTATTTCTCTTAGCTCGTTACAAGACCAGTCATTTCAAAACACAGGCTGTATAAATTCCGAGCCTAAGATTTATTGAGGTAAAATCATCTCTAAATAAAATGTAGTGATAGGTTAATTATATTCTGTTGCTCGGCTCATCACATACAAAAATCATACATGTCGTTTTACGAGACAGGCTACACCTTAACTTTTTGTTTACAGGAAGTGATTAAAGGAAAAACAAAATATAAATTCTTTGTTCTACTACATGTGTTATTGAAAATAGCATCCTTTCAAACCCACGAGTTGAAATTCGTTATCTCGCAAACGAAGTAAATTTTTTTATACCAAGTTTGATATGTTTGTATATCTCATTATTAGGGGTTCGTGTTTTTCGCGAAAATGTTTCAAGACCAGTTTTACTCCAAAACACTTTAGTTGATATGCACTTTTGTGGTTGGATCATTTTGAAAGTCACGTATGTTTTCAAGTGTCTGTTCGCGAATTACGGACATTCGGTATCGGAGTACTTCATTCTGATTGGCCCAGTCAAATAATAACATGTCTTGTCACGTAGATGCACGGCCAATAACCAAAGGAAGTTGTGGTTGTTGACTTAGGATATTGAAGTATNTAACATGTCTTGTCACGTAGATGCACGGCCAATAACCAAAGGAAGTTGTGGTTGTTGACTTAGGATATTGAAGTATAGCGTGAGCATAAATCTTTTCGCGAAAAATGCATGGTCCTGCTAATTACTAAATTCCACAATATTTCTGAAATTAGTAGTGCGTATTATTTTATATTCTCCCAAAATTTTTAACATCAGAATGCCGTACTGTAGTCCGTTCACGGTTCCTTCCAGCTTTCTGAAGCCCTGCTAAAGCTCTACTTTCATGATATTCCTCCACCTCATGCAAATAAAACTTAACCGATTATATAAAATTACACCTAAAGGGACAATATTCGCGAGCTATAAGTGTAATAATATTTTTCACTATTTATAACGAGGTATTACCAACAGCTGTTTTCTTTCTGTTTTTTTTNGAGCTATAAGTGTAATAATATTTTTCACTATTTATAACGAGGTATTACCAACAGCTGTTTTCTTTCTGTTTTTTTTCTCATTTATTAGAAACAGAATATTGTAATTCATAGATAAAACGTAAGTGAAAGTTCAATTTATTTAANGAGCTATAAGTGTAATAATATTTTTCACTATTTATAACGAGGTATTACCAACAGCTGTTTTCTTTCTGTTTTTTTTTCTCATTTATTAGAAACAGAATATTGTAATTCATAGATAAAACGTAAGTGAAAGTTCAATTTATTTAANTTTTTTTTTCTCATTTATTAGAAACAGAATATTGTAATTCATAGATAAAACGTAAGTGAAAGTTCAATTTATTTAAACAATAACGTACTTTTTATTAACAGAAGTATAACCCGCTTGTGATTCGTGGCATATTTATTTAGGAAGCAATCAAGCTCGTCCTGCATGGTGTGACTTTCGTAGCTTTGGTTCAAGAAGCGTGAGGAAACCGCAAATAAACTACACATGTCGTTTGCAATAAAGGTTAAGAAAGAAAATAGATGGACCCACCCTGCAAGTAAGAACTTGCAGGAGAGAAAATAGAAACAAATACGTTTATCGAGTTATTGGGAAATCTTTGTTGGAATATTGTCGCTGCGGGGAAGTGCGGAGAACTCTCCAACTGCCAGCATAGCAATCGGAATTCAGCATGCACGGTCCACAGCGGAACATATGAGATAAATTCCATTTTGTCGCTTGGCCTCCGATGAGACAGTTATATTAAAGTAAGAAACCAATGAAAATAAATACGCAGTCCTTTTTTTTATAAGTATTTAAAGATTTTTGCAACACGGCTTGCTGAAAACTGAACAAAATTTTGATATTTGCTTTTATGATTGGGTTAGCTTGTAACTCCGAGGAACATTTGTGCATGATATGAGGTGAAGACAGCCGTAGTTGAGGGCTATGAAGATTAAACTTTAGTGGGTTTTGAACAACGTTTTGTAGTGGCAGGATTATTAAGAGTATAATAAGTAGCTGCATGAACGGATTATAATTACCTTTACTTCAAAAACCAATTTCCAAAAACTGAACGGCGAACTTGTGCGCCACTGAGTGGGGAAAGTTCGGCGTCTGAAAGGTTTACCGTAAATTATGAGTGCCGTAGGCGGAGNGAACTTGTGCGCCACTGAGTGGGGAAAGTTCGGCGTCTGAAAGGTTTACCGTAAATTATGAGTGCCGTAGGCGGAGGTGGCGGGTGTTCATTTTATGCATTATGTCATCTTGATTAATGAAGCTATTTGAAGGTACATATTCCTGCGAGCCTCTCATTTCGAAAAGTTTATTTTGACGACGATCTGAACATTTTTAATACTTCGTAATCGATGAATTCATCAAACTGCGCATTGGAATAACATCTTTTTTTTATTAACTGTTAATGCAAAACTTGAGAATATGTCTTGTGTTATTCGTTGTAGCCACTGTATGTCCAACCAAATTACTGCAGTTCGTGCTTTCATCGAATAGTGACGTGAAATGATTAGGCCTACAGATGCACGGTAAAATATTCTTATACATTTCACAAAAAAAAAAGAAAACGAAGCTAGATGCCTAAACTTTTATTGTATGTGTTAAACGGAAATCTTATATCATTACAAAACTTATTTTACGAAACGTATAAAATTATTTATGGATCTCGACGTTTCTAATAATCTTAAAGTCTGCAGAACTAGCTAAGTATAAGTATTTAAACATTATTTTTAAACTTTTCACAGTAACGTTTAGTAAAATTTGCATCATTTGACATGTAATTAATAAAAATTATTTTTGGCAGCTAAGTTTCTAAAAAAAATTTAAAATTACAAATTTTTACTGTTTGTAAATATATTTAAATTACATCAATTTACATTATAATTAATTATGAACAAAATTAACCAATTGACATATTTAAGCATTCCTATTTTCTTATATAATTAAGAATATTAACTTTTTTTTGTAATTCTCAACAACTTCAAGTAGATAGTCGTTTATCCGAACTAACTCGGACCTAACGTTATCCTGATTAATAAAACTTCCTTTAATCCGAAAAAAAGATTGTGAAATAAAATACAATATGGTCACACAAATAACATTATATGCACGTAATAGTGTCACTTCAGACTAAAACACTTCAGACTTTTTGAAGTCTGTTAAAGATCAGTATTTTAGCAGACAGTAATAAGTAAGATTTCATGAAATATTAGGGCGATGTTTAACTTTTCAGTACAATCGCACAGACGTTTTCATTAGTATGAGTAGTGTTTACGTCCGGCGTTCCAAATTAATCATCGCTTTGCCCAGCAGAATCTCAGTAAATCAAAATAATAATTCGTAATCTAATGATCTACATGTTCCCTTTTTCCATTATTCCTCGGCCCTCTAAGCTATTATTCATAATTATTTTTGAGGCAGCTTTCTTCAATTTACTCCCACTTTTTTTTCATTGATAGACACCTTTAAGATCTTCATTAGATACTCTGTAATGATGTTCTCCAGTGATTCTCTTTTAAATCGTTTTATTATGTTTTGTGAACTCGCCATTCGACATCTTTTCGCCATTTCTTCACACTCGTGCACACGCAAAAACACGAGAACAATAGAGCGATATTTTTAGAGACTGACCAGGCACATTTCAGACAGTCAGCTATGACCTTGGCAATGTCACCACACAACAGTTCGCATTTATTTTAGGAGAGACCGTTATCTCCTGCACAGTACGATTAAATCTAATAACAATATTAAACATTGCAGTACCTCGGTGCACTGTAAATATCAATCCAGATAAACCGGAAATCCTGATTAACGAGCTACGGATAAGTGATGTTTTGCTGCACGTGCAACGAGAAGGAATTTTCGCCAAAGATATATGTACGATTGTTGAACGTGATTTTATTCTATATAAAATAATTAAATTACACGTACATTCAACATAGTACAGAAATAAAGAAGTCACAAGATAAACATGTGATAACAACATTGACAAATGAAGGGAAGGTTGCAGCGAGGTTGCAGAGCGTCTATGGAGCAGTGTATTCAACCTTTATATATATTTTAAAATGGCTTATTGAACAACATGTTTTGTAAGCGATTAATACTATTAATTGACAGTCAAGTAACGTCACAGTGTTTCCGGCAACCATAATATTTTATTAAGAATTATTTTCATTTATCTTTTCACTTCAAATCACGGGAGGTATGCAGTTATTTTTAATATTCCTGTCACAATGGCTTGGTATAAAAGTAACTATTAAATATTTACTAAAATCTTAACTGTATATGTAAAATGTTCAAACAAAATAAATCAAAATAATACGTTTGATTTAATTTGTGTATTCTTTATTTAGGACGCAGATCTGTACGAGAAGCCAGAATGCATATCGACTGTATTGTCTTGTGCATGTGACAGCCCGCCACAAGCGTATCAGACAAGTCACATACATATATCACTGGAAAGCTGTCAGTAAAATTAAAATGTATAAATGTCAAACACGCAAAACCTCTCAACTGATCTGCTTTTAAAAGCGACAATTTCGGAATTATCTTTATTCAGACAAACCTCAGTTTTGGTCTCAGGTTGTGGGAATATGAAATCATTAAAATTATTTTATCACTTGGTTTACAGTATTTCAAAGAAGTTTATCCTTCTGTGTTTTATTTATGTGTATCACGATTTATTTCAACTTTAATGCTTGCATGAAAACAGAGAGTGATCCTTTTCAGGAACAAATTTATAAAGTGATAGATATTCATTCTTTATTATTCCACGTAATGTGGGATAATTATTTTCTTCAAATATTTCCAGTTTACGGAGATACGTTTTGGTGCACTTCTTCTAAAAAATAATTTACTTCGGAATTTCAGAAGACACGGATATGCTGTTGAAGTATTGGTTTTTAAATATTTTAAGTGATAACGGATACTACATGAGGTGTCAAATTGAACTCTGTCCTAAATTTTAACACAATTTTCCTATAACATTAATTTATTTATCAAAATTTTTACAGTCCATTCACTGTTAACTTTCCTGAAGCCCTGCTAAAGTTCNGCTATAACATTAATTTATTTATCAAAATTTTTACAGTCCATTCACTGTTAACTTTCCTGAAGCCCTGCTAAAGTTCAACTTCCAGGATATTCCTTCCCCTCGTTAAAACAAAGCTTAACCTAGTCTAGAAAATTACACCAAAGCGACAACGCNAACTTCCAGGATATTCCTTCCCCTCGTTAAAACAAAGCTTAACCTAGTCTAGAAAATTACACCAAAGCGACAACGCACCGCATTCGTACGAACTCAGCATAATAATATTTCGCATAAGAATTATTTCTCACTAGACATTACCAACACACCTATTTTCTCCCTGATTTTATTCATGTTAATGATAAATTAAATATTACAATCCATAGACAAATATAAGTAAAGTTAAATTTATCATAAATTAGGTACTTTTGTGTTAACACGAGTATAAAACAGTTATAAATTACATATTTAGGAAACAACATGGTTTGTTAAAGGTTTGATTCTAAAAGTGTAAAGAAACCGCGAATAGACTATAGGCGCCAAGCGTTTGTAGAGTGAACAAAAAGAACAGGTTGTTCTAGAAAGTAGCCTCCTCAAGAAACAAACTCATTAAACGAGCAACTGTTCACAAAAGCACGCTATCTGCTGAAAACTTTTGAAACTTCCATGTGCATTAGACTTGCCATTCTAAAATGTGAATATCGCCCGAGTGCGCGGCCTGGGTCGTAGAGCTCGTACTCCCGCTCTCGTATACATGACGTCGTGGCGGAAGGCTTTTATACGGCAGTCGTACGCTACTTCCGCGCAGCGCGGGACAACCGCGGGAGCGCCCCAAGTTACAGCGCGAGGCTGGAATAAACGACCGCCACATTGCGCCCACTCGTCGTCGCGACCCAGCGCCATAACATTAGCATAATGCGGTCCCCCGCGCGCAAGTAGAGAGAGCGATTCTTCTCTCCCAGGGTTGGGGAGTTTCCCGTGGTACGGCAGCTCCAGCTAGCGAGCGGCTTCAGCTGCCGCCGCCAACCCTCATCATCCCATTTGCAACCGCCGTCCCCCCAACAACACCCAAAAAAAAACCTTCCCAGTGTAGATATAGCGGGCAAATGATTTGCGAACAGTGTTGATAACTTTTTCGAACGAAATACTCTAAATCAATGTACAAATATCACCAGATTATAACCTCAGCCTTTTTCGAATTAAATTAAAACAAACTATACCAAATAAATTATTTAGCAGTTTGAAATATTATTACAGCCGTTTACCACCACTCTCATAAATTTAATTACAGAATTTAATTAAATTTAAATGCAGAAATTGAAGCCAAAAATTATTATCGGGAATACGTTAATAACGTAATCGGTAGACATATCTACAAACGCAAAGTACTATCAAGGTGTGCAAATGGACACTTTAATTACGTACTTTTCCGGTGTATAAGCAATCGAATCTTTGCTTACGACGGGAACAAACCGTACACTATCGTTATTCCCTCAGGAAGCAGCCCACGCAACTATCTATAACGATATATTAAAATGCAATAAAACATGTATTATACACCTCAGGAGTAGAGGGATTATGAGCACTTTGGCACATCGGAGCGTCAAAGCGTCGGAGCTGTCCGTTCTCTGTCATTCCGATCATTCACTATGCGTATCGCATACCGCGAGGGGTAGCGAATTGGTTTTAACTCCAGTTTTGGGTTTTTCGAGATGATGATTATTTTATAGAAAGCAGCATAACGCATCCGTACGCAGCACATGATATTTTCCAAAACCTTAATTTATTATTTAATAATTACGCTCGTACACGTAATATATATACGTTATGTTAGTGGCGACTTGTGTCTCATTAATTTTTTTTTAATTATAATAAAACTGATATACCAACAATTTTTCTTTTCTTTAAATTATAACAAAACTGATATACTAAATATTTTTTCTTTACCAACAGGGTTTTTATTTTACCTTACGTGGGCAGGACATAACTAGAGATAATATATATATTGCTTCAAACAAATTCATTTATGCACGCACATTACAATATTATTTTTATTATTATGCATAATACAAGGAATGCTTTTTTTTAGCACGAGCTTCATCCTTGAGTCCTGAAGGGCATTACGCACATAATACTTTTTTAAAACGTACAATAGGTTTCTCATAGTCTTTTTGTTGATGTACTGTGGGTTATCATAACTCCGCAATCTTAGGGCTTCGGCGTTGCACGTGGCACAGCAATATCTTTGATTTTTGCACTTGTCAAGTCTTGTGGCGTACGTCGCGACGAGCTGTCGAAACGGCGGGCAGCGGCAATGCTTGTGAAAGTTCGTTCCGATGGGGCGAGCATTGCAAATCGCAGACTCTTGCCGTCTTACAAACACATACACAGGATAATAGGGAACTATGCAGTAGTCCAGCATTGCCGGAATTTCCTCGTACGGAATAGTCCCCTCGTCCAACCTTAGCCCTTGCGTGTCGTACGTCTGTAGGCAGTACGTATGTTGCATGGTGCGGTTGAGGTGCTGCCATGGACACGGCGGCAAAAAAAGTGAAAACATTAGTTTTCTCATCTTAGTAACTGTGCGAGATGGCAATCTGTTTATGGGTGTACGTCTTCAGTGAGCAAAAATCTTGGATGTTTTTCGTGATATAAAAACAATTAAGGTTACCATGCACACACCGAGTTTGAAATTTTGATTTTTACAAAGTCATTTAAAACTTTATCGATATCCAAACACATCGGGTACCTGTGTTTTGGGTTGGTTTCCACGCCGGATAGTGCTTGCAGTAAATTTCTTGAAGGGGAGCATCTTCCACGGGTAGAGCTTGCGAGTAGACAACTTGCACGCAGACGTAGTCATCTACGTGGGGGTAGTCTTCTATAGGGAGTGCGTCTTCAACGAGGATGGCGTCTTCCACGGGGACGTCGTTTTCCACCGGCGCAGACGTCGCGAAGGCTGCTCGGCGGGTTTGCACCAACCCCTGCGATGCGACGTGTTGGGGACCGAGATGGTGAACCCTCAAAACACTCCTTGCACGGGAGGCAGTCCCGTATGTCTTCGTCCTGCTGCAGGTAAGCCGGCAAATACTTGAATACGGTCGAAATGTCGTAAGGTGCGTAGAGCAGGAGAAATTCTTTCGGCAGGTACGGTAACTCATCCCGTTTGTCCAAGGCAATAAGCGAGCGCACCCTTCCAAATGCCAAAATGGCCGAAATTATTTTATGGCCACTCGGATAACACACGTATATTTCTAATAGCGTGAAAAATTACTGATTTCCGGAGGGAGCTCAGGGTGCATCTTAAAAAGAGTTTTTAGGGAGAAAAATATAGCCCGCACTCGCGATTTAAAAAAAGGCCACCGATTGTTTGTAACGAAGGATTCCGAAAATGCACGAGCAATTAGCCAATTTAATTGATTGTCACGTTACGTGGTTAGCCAATGACAATCAGGGGTGGGGCTGGAGACCTGCCGACTAGTTGGTGGAACGAAGGTGAATATTTGAAGGAAGGGGTGACGTGGTGGGGCAATTAGCCGATGAGAAACAGGAGTGGAAGGGAACCGACTAATTGGTCGAACGAAGGTTTACGAAAACATCCGAGTAATTAGCCAATGAGAAACATCGGCGGAGCAGTTAAATTTATTGGAGCGGTGGGCAATTAGCCAATGATGACCAGGGGTGGGGCAATTGGTTAATTAAATATATTGGAAGGGGGTCTGTCGTCTGCCGGGCGTGGTGCTGGTGACAGCACCAGCAATGTAAAACAAATTACAAACGAAAAAACCCAGATGGCGGTCGAACGAAGGTGAGACACACACACCAGTAATGTTCAAACAAATGACAAGCTAAAAAAAACAAGATGGCGGACGGTGACTGTAACGCCTACTAAGATGGTGGACTGTACCTACCAAGATTACGGACTGCAACGACCAACATGGCGGACGGTGGCTGTGACGCCTATAAAGACTGCTGTCATGGCTTTCATGTNCTCAGACTACGTAGGTGTCCACAATGGAGACTGTCATGGCTGTCGTGCGCGAGTCACGTGTTCTGTCGGGGGCCGGAATTTCGCTCCTATTTTAATAATTACAACTTAAATCATGTGAATTCGTGTGGAATGGTGTTGTGCCGGGCCTAAGGAAGATAAGAAAATGAATGCAGAAGAATTCTTCATCAGAAGAATAAGAAAACAGCAACTGAAAGTTCCGGGTTGAAACATCGAGGTAAACAACCCACATAAATGAAGAAAAATCAACATTCTGGTGAGTGAAAGCAAAGAGTCGCCACTCCCTCCTGCGGAGATTCCCAAGTGTTAAAACATATAAAATATTAATGGTTTTAATATGTTGAGATGAAATGATTTTTAAAGTCTATCTGACTGCTCTATTTTAATTGTCATGAAGAAATTATTTTAAAAACTACGATTTTATTGTTGAAAGGTTTAAGCGTTGCCTTGGCAGTGTGGTGTTTATTAACGGTATATAAAGAAAACTTTATATTATTAATATTTAGAAATGTATAAAACCAATAGATAGATGCAAAGAGGGAAACCCGGAGGGCCTTATGGCTAAGAGGGTTATACGCACTATTACTATTTTGTGACGACTATAAAGATGGTGGTCTGCACATGCCAAGAGGTAGAATGAAAATGCCCGAAGGGGGGTGTGGAGAACCCCCAAAGATTTAATTTTTTTAATATAATATTTTAAAATAAATTGTTTAATATTTTGAAAATAATTTTAAATCTTTTTTTATCCTTTTTAATTTTTATAATAATGTCTTTGAATTTTCAGGATTTGTTTTTGATTTTTGGGGTCAATGGTCAAGGTCAGGGTCACATGCATCCAAGATGGCCGCCGTCTGACCGGAATGAAAGAGCATGAACAGTTCTGACGCGGCGGTACCAGGTCCCGATGTGCTAAATGTCTCATAATTCTTCTACTCTCAAGATATAAATGAATAATCCTGAAGACACATTAGTGCGATAATCTGATAATAGAAAAGAAAGTTTAATTTATATAGTCTTGCGAGATCTGTCACCAGATTTTTTTAAATAGAAATATGAAAATTAGCCATTAGAACATCTTCTGAAATCACCAGGTCTGGTGAGAAAATTTACCAAGTTGGCAACTCTCTTTGCGAACACTTGAAATGCGTGGCTCTGGCTTCTAGCGTCGCGTCGGTTGGAAGGGGGAGGATGAGAAACAAGCACTTCGTTCCTGATGCGAACTGCGGAACATTCTCTTTCTCATGTGGCTGATTTCCTACGTTAAGAGGGAAAGGGCAGATTCTCTAATGGAGGATGTGCTAAACTTACACGTATTATTAAAGCATTTTCTCTGCCATAAATGCTAAGAGAAATACTAAACTTCCGAAGGAATCACAGCCACAATTCTCTACTCATGTGCCTCTCTTTCTTGAGTATTACTAACAACGCAACTATTTCTAAAAATTCAGATTTACTGGCAATTAAATTTTAACTATTGTCTGAGTTGCCAAGGAGAGTTTTAAATATAAATAAACTCTTGAAGTAATTTTGTTACCGCAGATAAACAGGTATTGATCGGTGACGCAATATGGCAATACAGGTTCATCCAATGCGCCAAGAAACTCCATTAATTTGTAGCGATACAGCTGTAATTAAAAATAGCTTTTTCATAAGGGAGAACGATGCAGCCAAAACACGATGGGAAACAATCTGTAGCTAGCAAAATCTTTTACATAATCTGGGATATTAATAGAGCGTTAATGATTTTGCGAAGAAGCACGTTATTATTCTCGTCTCTGAGGCAAGCAACTGTGCTGAAATAATCACAGTCTTATCGTAAAGCAAACATGAGAATCTAACGTGGATAAAATGACTTTAACATAATCTAAATAAAAATAATTGAGAGCAATATGTACGAGGCTTCACCTTCGTTCAAAGACTGAAGTTAATGTTAATCAACAATCTACCTACCAATTAGGTGGCTTTTCCAAGCCTCCTTTGATATCAGGTACCAAATCAATATAAGAAGATACATATTAGAAAAAAAAATGATTTCCCATTGTTAAATGGATTCTACTTAACCGATAATTTAAAGATTGAAGAAAGGAGAGTTCTTTCATGACTTATTGTTTTTAGCTGTTAGAATCGCATTCAGGATATTTTTTTTTATATATTAAGGTAAAATTCTGTCTGAGATAAACACATAAGCCACACACACGTGTATATACATATACACTGATGAGCCAAAAAAACTGGTACACCTGCCTAATATCGTGTAAGAGCCCCCACGAGCACGCAGAAATGCCGCAAGACGACGTGGCATGGACTCTACTAATGTTTGAAGGTATGCAGGAGGATTCACGCCATGAATATTGCAAGGTAGTCCACAAATTCATAGGAGTGCAAGGTGGTGGAGATATCTTCTGAACAGCACGTTGCATGGCATCCCAGATATGCTCAATAATGTACATGCCTGGTGATTTAGGTGGTCAATGGAAGTGCCTAAAGTCAGAAGAGTGTTCCTGGAGCCACTCGGTAGCACTTCGACGTGTGGGGTGTCGCATTGTCATGCTGGAATTGTCCACGTCCGTCGGAATGTACAATGGACATGAATGGGTGCAGGTGAACGGACAGGATTCTTACGTATCTGTCACCTGTCAGAGTCGTATCTAGACATATCAGGGGTCCCATTTCACGACAAATTCACACGCCCCATACCATGACAGAGCCTCCACAAGCTTGAACAGTCCCCTGTTGATATGTAGGGTCATGGATTCATGAGGATATCTCCATACCCGTACACGTCCATCCACCCGATGTACTTGAAAACGAGACTCATCAGACCAGGCAACGTGTTTCCAGTCATCAACAGTACAATGGCGGTGTTGGCGGGCCCAGGCGAGGCGTAAGGCTTTGTGTCGTGCAGTCAACAACGCTACACGAAAGGGCCTTCGGTTCCGAAAGCTCATATCAATGATGGTCCGTTGAATAGTTCGCACGCTGGCACTTGTTGATGCTCCAGCAATGAAATCTGTGCCAATTTGAGAAAGGGTTGCACGTCTGTCACGTTTAATGATTCTCGCCAATCGTCGTTTGTCCCGTTCGTTCACGGTCTTTTCCGGCCGCAGCGATGTCGAAGGTTTGATGTTTTACCGGATTCCAGATATTCACGGTACACTCATGAAATCGTCGTACGCGAAAATTCAAATTTTATTGCTACTTCGAAGATGTTATGTCCCATCTCTCGTGCACCGACTATAACGACACGTTCAAACTCACTTAAATCTCGATAACCAGCCATTGTAGCAGCAGTAACTGATCTAGCAACTTTGTGAGACGTTTGTTGTCTTATAAAGGCGCTACCGACCGTGTCGCGTTACTCTGATTGCTTCCATACCTCTGTTTTTTGCATACGCACGCCTATACCAGTTTTTTTCGGCCCTTCAGTGTATAATGGCTGCTGGCCATTAAAACTGCTGCACCAAGAAGGTTCCCATATTGGGGGAATGTATAGAGCAGGGTAGTATAATGACGTGATTTGTTATTCAGCTGAGTGGTGCACCATGTGCGATAGTGGTGACACTGATAAGTGGTATAAAACTGGTGGTCGGAGAACTGCTTTGTGCTTCCCTACCGTTCGCGTGTATACGCGGAGTGAGAAAACTGCGTGGATGAACACAACTACCGTACGGACAGGTTTCCGTTTTTGACCTATCGGGATTGTGGATAATCCTACCACGAAATGGGTTCTAACTTTCGAAGAGGTGCAACCACAGTGAAGCGGATATGTGGTAAATGGGTCGAGGAGGGATGAGCTGAGCGACATGCAGGAAGCCAACAGTCCTGTCGCACCAATGGACGCGAAGACTGTCCTCGGATGAACGTGGCGATTACGGACATTAGAGCCACATCAAACACCATCGCTCGTGAGTTCAGGCATGTGTCACATTTATGAATCTGCACACGCGATTAGTTTCTGTCTGCAGTATCGGGAAATCTTGTCCAGGTGCCCATCACTGTGGCTGCCACTGACTGCTCACTACAGACGCCTGAGGCAGGCATGGTGCATGCAACGTCGGGCTTGGAGAGACGAATGGCATTCCATCGTCTACTCCGAAGAAAACTACTTCTGCTTGCAGCTCCACAATGGTTGCATCCATGTGTGGCGGCAGAGTGGCATATGCTTGGCCGAGTCCTGCATTGCACCGTAATATAGCCCCAGCTCTTAAGAGTCGTGGTATGGAGTGTCAACGGATTCCAATCCCACTGGCACGTAGCCAACATCGCTGGTACACTGATCAACAACCAATATATGGCCGTAGGTGTTGGAGCCTGTTGTTTTACCCTATCTTCAGGGTCATCCTGGGGCCGTGTACCAACAGGACAATGCGCGACCGAATAAAATTAACAACGTCTGAAGGTTCCTTGATAATCACCATTTCACGATGCTTCCTTAACCTGCGTATTCATCGGATCTTTTACCAATTGGAAACGTGTAGTCCATGGTTGGGTGACGGCGGGCTTGTCTAAGGACACCCACGGACACAACGGATGAACTTTGGGTACGCATTGAAGTAGCATGGGTAAAAATACCCCAGACGGACATCCAAAGTTTCTTCTTATCAACGCAGCGATTATTGCCGTAGTGGTGGGACCACACAGTTTTGAGTTCTCCATGTTATTTATGCCATACCGAGCTGCAAGGGTAATTATGTCGCCTGTGTATGATGGGTATTGTTTGATTACATCTGGTTGTCATGGCTCACGTCATTCTTGGTGTGGCAATTTTAATGGCCAGCAGTGTATTATACATATATAATTAGGAAATACATAAGCGGATAAGGAGTTCAAGCAATGTATAACAATACTAAATTTACTTTTACTAAATAAATATAAAATACATCATTATTTTCAGCTTCCCATTTGAAAAAATAGAATTAACTGAAATTAATTATAATATTAATTAACAATGTAATTAAAACTTATGTTTTTGTAAGTACGTATTTAGTTAAGCACATAAATAAAGTAGCTGCTAAAAACGGAAGTAGCTTTCAAGTGAGTCATGTTTGTGAAGAAACACAGACAAAAAGTGAATCACCCAGGAATAGTCCACATTGCACGTTATTTGGTACACGTGCTTACCATAGTTGGCTGCAATGATCGATAACATATAGAATCACCACCAGTGTGTGTACGAGTTTCCACCCAGGGACCGGCACCGAAATTGAACTGGATATGAAAAATATGTATCCGGAATTAAATTTTATTCCGAAGTTGCAGAACTGAAAAGGAAAAAATCTGTTCATGTGAAAATTAATTTAGAAAAATATTTCCGTTAAAGTACCTTTGGACTGAAATATCAATCGGAACCGCAGCTATATTGGGACACGGAATTTAACTGGAATATACGAAAGGCATACCACAGAACTGAAATTCGTTAAGTAACATAATGTATATTCAAGTCCGGATTGAAATTAGACAATGTTCCCCCAATAGTCAGAACTGAAATCAAATAATCCCTATGGCTATAATAAACGCGAAGACTGAAATTGAACTTATTTGACATACACATCTCACTTTCCGGAATGTAATTCACAAAGTGGTTTCGTTTCGGAATAAGTTCTAACTAAATAAGACAATCAGTCCCAAATTTTCCGAGCTGAAAATAAATTTCTACGAGAAAGTTATTTGTATAAATACGGAAATTGAACTGATTTAATTTAAAATCCGCCTTTCCGGGCTGTAATTCACAAAATGAAACTAGACAATGACCTCCGAAAATTCCGGATTAAAAATACTTTTTCTATATGGAAGTAGTTAATACAAGAACGAAAATTTAACAGATTTTTCTTAAAAGCCAGCTTTCTGGACTGTAATTCACAAGGTGACAAAATATAAGTTCAGGACGAATATTATATTAGACAATGATCCCGTGACTTTAAACATAGAACAAATATTCTGTGTGTAAATATTTAATATTATGACTATAATTATTTTTCCAGTTTTAGCAAAGTGGCTGGGAATGTCGTTTGGTGCTGCGTCTGCCGTTGCAGCCATCGTACATGTCCTTGACGTTGGATTTTCAGCCATCCTGTTAACTGTTACCATTATGTTTCATATCTCCAAAGGCCATTTTGTTTCTGCTGTTATGTTTACATGAGCTGTCAATATGACGCTGCACTCGTCTGATTCGCCATCTTTGTTTACGTCTTCTAGAGTGTGCTGATTTTCATCTTATTTTATAACTGCCGGTGTGTGCCTCTGATATCCGCCATGTTTGTTTCTCTCATCCTCCACCAGAGTGCGCCATTTGTGGCTACCATGATAGTTTCACTTCTCGTCCACAAGATGACACCGTTTCCTGAAATCATCATGGGTAAGGTCGGCTAGTAATATAGATAGTGGCGGCGACTCTCACCCTTACAATTGCATTTATGCAAAGAGAACTCAAAAACCGCTCTCTTGGAGGGATGCAGCAGTCAACCACTGACACATGGGTCACGGAACAGCTGTTAAACCATCTGAGCTTTTGGAACTAGTTAAAATACAAATGCTGTAAATTATGTACACACTATAGTACGATCAGTGAGGCCATTTCGAAGGTAGGATAAATGAAGTTCCACATTTTATGTGTAATTATAATTGCTTTTATTTACCGTTTCAAACTTGAAGACTTGAGTACATCGAGCAACATGTCTCCGAACCTATATTTTCAAGGCGAATGGGAATATTACGTCGCAACCATCAATTGTGAACAAATAATGTATTACCTACAAAAATTTTAATTATTATTTACCTTTTAAAACTTAAAAAAATTATATCGAGTGACATATCTGTGAGCTAGTATTTTTAAGGCGGATTCGAATATCACATCTTAAAATGTCATTGTGTGTCTATGTATGGCACCTTATTGGTGCCATACATGTATTTTGTATTAAGTGTTATATATTCTCTTACTCATGTTTCCAAATCAAAAGCTAAGCTTTAAAAATTCTAACATGATGAACATAATTTATAATTTAGCAGGAATAGGTGCGCCGTTTGGCATTTTTAAAAGTAATTATGTAATAAGACCAAGCTGCAAATACATGAACTGTGGGTGCTTTAGCAATAGTCATGTTTAAATATAGTATGTCCATGTAGGATCCACACCAACTTAAAGGCATAGTTAGTCATCATTCAGCGATTGCTGGAGTAAGGAACATTGAACTAGGAACATATCACACCAGTATATTCAAGTACAAATATGCATCACATCTTAGGCCCTCTTATATTCATAGTTGCCTGTCATTTTGGACGAGTTGATGTTATAACCACTGAATGCACATCATATGTACTACTTGTGACCTCTATCACAGCAATACAGTCCACCACGCCTTAGAATTCTTGTAAGAATAGTTGTATGTCTTTTGAGATCCACTGAAGTTATAACTGCCAAATTTATGCCTTAGGTGCAACTTGTGACCTCCAATAAGTAGATTTGGCCATTTTGCCTTAAGTCTTCTGATAGGCACAATTTTCAATATGATGAAGTTATAACTGCTATATGTAACACTCGTGATATCGATCAAGGTGATGTAGACTATTATACCACAACCTTTCATTACCATTTGGACAAACTTGTTACTGATGCCAGAATAGTTGGCTACTTTATAAGTTTCTTTGTTGATCAGCATTTCTTAACACTTAACCTTATTAGCCTCGCGGTCAAAACACCCACTCATACGTGTTTGCTATTTCCCTTTTACGTCTATAAATAAAATTTTTATATATTCCTAAACATTCACTGGCATCTAGAGTAAACGAATTCTGCAGTTAAACTGTGTGTAATGGAATAATGTTTTCAGGTCGGATGCTACAAAGCCAGAGGTGCGCACATATGTAGTTGTTCCATCTGTCCCAGCAAACCCCCGTAGTTATGTTTAAACAAGTGCCACGACGTCTGGCGCAGACTGTAGCTTACTTCTCAAATGCTGAGCCGGACCTGGTCGATGTCTGCTCCGTAACTAGGCCAAACAATCGTATAGGGCATTTGGAAAGCTTGCAATTATTCCCGTGCAAATGCCCCTGCAACTGATAGTGCAGTGTCGTCTCATTTCAAAATATCTTCAGCTCCTAAATTTAGAGTTCATCGGTTGGGGTTTGGCATGTTGTTTTATGTTGGGCCAACATTATGTAATGAACATCATCCCAACAAGTTACTACCACGCATATTTATGAGGTAACTTAGCACTCTCAATAAAATTATGTCAGTAAATAAGAATATGTAAGAACATACTGAAAATCCCCAGTAGCATCATATTACGGGCAACGTTGGAAATTGTTTGGGAAATGTTGTGTAGGAATCCAACATAAATTTGACTTTGGGGCAACCAAATACAACTTAATATATTTAATGAAAAATCATACATAACGAAGAATTTTGGAAAAACTCTAAAATAGAGAATGTTGTATTTTTAATGTGTTGGTGGAACATTGGATAAACGTGTGAATGACGATGGTTGGTGTTTCGTATATGTGTGTGCGTTCGGCCAACATTGTTTTCCAACCAAAACCCAACTTAATCTTCCCAGTACCAACTTACGTTGGCACTTAGTTGGCTATATGTTGGATTGGAGCGCACACATTAATACAATGTTGGCTCAACGGAAAATGACAACAAAAGTTTTCTGCTACAAGAGTGTTACGTGAATACTTAGCACACTCCAGGCAATAATGTAACTAACTCAGAAAATGCCATAACGTAATACAATCCTAATTTAAAACGGTTATTTGAATTTTGGTTAGTAAACAGTTTGTAAACATACTTTTGGAAATATGTGTGTAATTTTATGTTGTACCAATGTTGGGCAACCAACTGTTTATGTAAAACTACAGAACAAACCTCTTGGAATGAAAACAGTGCACTTTCTTGTATTTAAGAGAATATGAAGATAATTCATCAGCTGGGATATTTATCTTTAATATATGATCAGTTGGTTATAGTTCATGTAAATATTGGGAATACAACAGTTGGTAATTGGTACTAATTGTTACTTTGGGCAAACATCGTGTAACCAATATTCTTCCAACAATGGTAATTACTACCATATTCCTCATGAAACACAACCACAATTTTGTTATTTTGTTTAAAATCTATGTTTTTAACACACAACTCATGTTTTATTTACAAATTTATATCGTTGGTTATGTGTTGGTTACTTGGAAAACATACTGTTGGTATTTGGTATTTAAATATATGTTGAGCCAACATTGTGTAACCAACATTATGTCAAGAAAGATTGCCAAATATCTGATTAAATAACACTACATTTTCGTATAATTATTTTAATGCAATGTTTTTAACTCATAAATGATGCCTTTATTAGTATAAGTTTAATTTTTTATGTCTTGTTTACTTGTCGGAAAACATTCCATCGGTATTTGGTATGTACCGTATCCATTTGTTGGGCGAACATAGTAAAGCCAACATAAACGCACTAATATAAAATGAAAATTTTAAATAAAATAAAAAGTTTTAATTTACACAAAATACAAAGAATTACCAATTATAAATGTTCATTAAACTGTGTTTTGTTTCTTATGCGTTTATACAATGTTGTGAGCATAGCATTTGGCGACTGGCTATTTTTGTTGCGTTGAGACATAAAATTGCATTGCAGACATTATGCCATCACAGGATATTATTATTTTATTCTAAATAAATCCCTTTACAGTTACTTTATTTTTCTTAGTGGTTCAAATTTTTAGCACAAAAATTATTTAAAAATAAACTGGTAGTCTTTGGTTGTGTATTCGTCACTAGTAGGCATATATATATATAATATGTATGTAAATATTATATATATAATGTATATAAATATAATTGTAACTGGCAGGTTTCAAATTAAATTTCAGAGTAGTAAAATCTGACTTAAATACATTAAAAAATATAACAATATATCGAACTGGAATTGCGACGGTGGCGCCGCTGAGCGCATCGATTTAGGATTCGCACCTCTGTAAGGCGGCCTGCTCCTTGGCCGATTCGGCTCCCCTCCTGTTTTCTCTCCTCATTTCCCTCCCTTGATTACCCCCCCCCCC
>NQII01003431.1:98145-154267 GCA_002778355.1 Clitarchus hookeri | reverse complement strand
CCCCCTAGTACGTCAGCATCTTTTAATTGAGGGGCTAGTTTATATAAGTTGTTACACGCCTTGTGCAGCATTCATTATACGCTGGTGAAGAAGATCGTCGAGTTTACGCCTGCTAGAACTAATTTAAATTTTAATATGATCTAAAATTGTCAGTTTACCCATCCTTGAACGAGAGTGCTTTGAGACGCCGTTTAAATAAAGTAGTTGTGCGAGCGTCTGATTATGCTGGAGCTTGTAAAACAGAGAGTCGTGGTGTCAGCTTTTAATTTGTGGGTCAGTTAAGGGTTCTTAAATAATTGCGTGGCGTAGTATTGTGTTTGTCTTGGGCTTTGCAGCGAGTTAGATATTATCTAAATTCTGGTTTTGGACGCCTGCCTAAATTGTAGTTTCAGCCTAACTAATTTCTTGATTCTCTGTATAGTTACAATATAGTTTTTGTCTGCCACCCAATCATTTACTTAAAGTTTAATTATCGATACCGTGCTACCACGACTTACGCGTTTGGTGTTGTATGTTGAAGTGTTCTGATTGTCGTCATCAATTATTTATTCGATGAAGTTATGGTTAGCGTATACGTACTGCCTCCATTGATGCACTATTTTAACATATTTTATTTCTGATTTTAACTTGTATTTTCACGTAAAGGAGGCTTTACTGGGCCTGAAGCGCTGCCCTCCTTTAGTCAAATTGCTCCACTAAATACCTTGAATTTATGTATTCATCTAAGTAACTATTTGTAGTTAAGAAACGTGTTGACATTACTCTACTCGTTACCTTTGGAAAAGTAATTGCGTAACAATTTTGTCTTTTAGTGTGAGAGTTTGAATTATTTCTAGTCAACAGAGTTACTTTTTCATATTTTTGGAACGTTTTACAACTTGGCTTGTTTGCCAGTTAAATATTTATTGTAATTTGAGTAGCGCATTACTTAGAAAGCGCAATTTAATCTGTGTGTATGAGTGTATTAATCTATATTTTTTTTGCATTGTGAGCCTTCGGCGTTTGGAATTATACATGTCATATCTTTTGGAAATTTTCTATGCAGATTTTCNTTTTTTTGCATTGTGAGCCTTCGGCGTTTGGAATTATACATGTCATATCTTTTGGAAATTTTCTATGCAGATTTTCAATCCTAGTTGCTAACTTGTAAAATATTCTGAAATTACAGAGCTTGAACGAGACATCGTCTCTGAATTATTCGTGTTACGACACAGAACATAATGATATGTATATATTTCTTCGCCAATAATAAGAAGTTACATTAGTATAGTAAATATCACTTCAGGTTGCTATTTCCAAGGGCACCAGTTCGAATCCGATATCTACCAATATAATTTTTCAGGTCGTAAAATATAATGGGACGTGATGAAAAATATTATAAACAATACGTTTATTAATATTTTTATTAATGAGTAGAATTTATATAAAACACTGATAACCAACGTTGGTAGAACATTGTTTCTTGGTTGGCATTATGTGTGCTATAACACATCGTAACAAAACATTGCCAACTGTGGGTAAATGACTGTGTGAATGTCTTTCTCAAAGAGATAAACACTACTCTTAACAGTTTGGACACAATCATAAAATTATGTTGGGCGAACGTTGTATTTCAGTCGGCAACCAACATAAAAGTCATGTTGGGCCAAAGTAAATCCGAGGGACATGTCAGCGTTGGGCCAAAGAAATATGCCAACATTGGCCCAACAGTAGATCGAAATGTTGGGCTAATGTTGGCCCAACCAAATTTTGCTACTGGGGGACAAAATTAAGATCATCTGTTGGCATCGTTTATGTAACAATAATTTCCAAATTATATCCAGTTGTTGGCAGTGTTAAAAAATGAAATGTTGGTTTTTGGTTGGAAATACGTTCTATTTCGGTTGGAATCCTAATGAATTCATAATGTTGGGCCAATGTATAAAATACAAGGTTAGTGTTTCTCTGGAAACATGTTCTATTTTAGTTGGCACCCAACTGAAAACATAACGTTCGGCCAATGTAGGCCCGAGTGTAATTTTGTCAGTCCAATGTAATTTTTCGAACGTTGCCCCAACATTGGAGCAAATGTTGTGCTTACATTGGCCCAACCAAAAATTGCTACTGGGGTTTTAGCGTGTTAGTACACATCATTACGTTTATCCAACATAACAATTATAATCCGAAAGTGAACACATAAAGCATTCCGGGTGCCGCGGTGATGTAGTGGTTAGACTATTATATTCCCACCAAGGCAAACCTGGTTCGATTCCCGGCTTGGTCGCCCCCGGATTTGCCGAACGATGCCACTGGTCGGCGGGTTTTCTCGGGGATCACCCGTCCCCCCACCCTTGCATTCCGGCGCTGCTCCATACTCATAACGCTTCACCTTCATTGGCTCTGATACCTTGATGTTAAGAGCCACCCAAATCTCTTCACTCACTCAAGCAGCATTCCGCCTACAGNCTTCATTGGCTCTGATACCTTGATGTTAAGAGCCACCCAAATCTCTTCACTCACTCAAGCAGCATTCCGCCTACAGCACGTGTTTGGTCCAGAAGTTCTTGAGCGCTGACGACCTAGCCGCGCGCATTACATGCCTCATTGTCTCTATGTGCAAGGCACTGAACAAGTCTGCAGTCTTTCCTACAGAAACTTACCAATAAAACAACTTTTAAATTATTTCATATAATATTTGTAACATTTTCTGATTACCAAAAATTAAGTAATAACATTTGCAGCATCTAGTTCCTTTACATCGTAATCCTCGTTTAAATAACAACAAACTACTATAGTCATGCACTGAGATTTCAACCATGCACAAAAACGGTGATGCAGAATATCTGTTTACGTTTGGTGAACTTCGTTTGGCGTGGTGGGTGTAAATGTGAACTGAACCAGGCTTTTTAGTGAGATATCGTCCAACGGAATCCTTGGAAAATGATTTAAGTGAATAGTATAAATAACCATGGCGTTAATATTTTCTGCCCGTTGCAGCACCCGTCCGCGTCCAGTCCATTACTGAAGGACGAGAGTGGAAGCCTAATTTCCTCTGCGCTCGGTGTCATTTCTTGCCTCAGTATGTCCAACTACACAATCTTGATCCATAGTACTATATATGAAATGGAGTTTCCCCACGCCCGAAGCCGCCATACAAACCGATACCATCAGGGACCCACCCCCGTGTTTCACCGTCGGCCGAAGATTTCTTTCTACAAGCTCAGTGTTTGGCTTACGTCAGATACTGACCTTCCCATAATATGTAAACTTCTTGAATTTACATTCATCGTTAAATATTACTGTTTTCCTGTAGAAAAATGATTTATCAGCGTGATCTGTGGCAAACTGAAGCCTGAGGCGTTTGTTTTTCTAGCTGTTGTGTGATTTATTGCGTGCTACTCAACCATTGAAGTCCTCTCTACGAAGGACTCTCCTCACAGTTTCTGGGAAGGCTTTTTCACCAAGACGACTTCTGCTTCCTTGGAACATTTTGGTGCACTTAGCGGGGGACTATTCTTTCTTTGACGACGAATCCATCGCTCTTCTGACGCAGTGAATATTTTTCTGGAACTACGCTTCTCTCTGTTCTCTATTCTGCTGTACTGACGGAAGCGACGAAGGATATTTTGTACATGTTTTATCTGCCTCTCACAGTGATTTGAGTTCGCTATATCTCTCCCTTCTGTGCCTGAGCCCTAGGGTATAACAGGAGACACCATTCCGAGCTCTTGTATTAAGAGTGCACCTCAGTTTCAGGACTTCCAGGCATATAATTGTCACTACAGACATATTCACGTCAGGTATCATAACGTGGAGGTGCACTCAGCCAGGCCATTGTTTCAGAACATGTGTATTTTGGAGCTTGAACAGAGCTCCTAATTGGAAGCAGTTGAATGCTCCCAATAGAATGAGATAACGCCCTTTCCAATCGCAGTGGGTGGAGGTACTCCACCCTAGGGTGGTTCCACCTCACCTGTCAACAGCATTATACAGAGTTGAATCTGCACATGCCACCTTGATGGGGCCGAGGGCTATCCCCCCTCTACGAAGACATTTTGTACAGTGGAATGATTGCGATTCACAATTATGCCAATCTCACGCAGAGATTTACCCCTTTGGTAATTTAAAATTACCAGCGTTCTCACCGCCACAGACGTCAGACCTCTTTCACGTTCCATATTGATCTGCGAAAGGTTACTCGACTGTAATGCTTGCCTTCATTCTCTGAACAAAGGCACATGGCACGTCTGGTAGTCCAATGGCGGGCTTGTATTGGGCAGTGTACCTTTTTCACTGTTGCGTTCAATCTGCAGTTGTTTCAGGATTTTCCATTTTATGCAGACGTAATCATAGAAATTATGCATAGCTTTATAGGCCCTAAAAACTGGATATGTAATGCATTAAATAATCTCGGTTACCAACAATTTTCATTTAGAGGGAATATTCATTTCCAATCTCATGTCAGTTTATAGTAGGTGTACCACTTTCACTGTGAGTCACTGTAAGTATCATATGAAAGTTACATTTGATAATCGATGTCCACAAAATTAACATCAATTGAGAACGGAGATGAAAAATTTAGGTAATTCTCTAAACTATCGACGTCAATTCAATATAGATGTGAAATACTGTATGTAGGTGAAACACAGTCTTTAGTTAACACCAGTGACATGAGAGAGAGACGTAAGCGGCGCTTATAACAACTAAAGTCTTCAGTACTGATAGTGGCGACAAGAGATAGAGATGGAGTAGCAACGGAATGCAATAAACAGGGTTTAGGGAGTACCCCGACACTACCCACCAGCCAACGGCAACACCCATAATTTTTTTGTGATGATATGGGGCATCTGCAGTTGGCGTGAAATGGGACCCCTGATATGTCTAGATACGACTCTGACAGGTGACAGATACGTAAGCATCCGGTCCGATCACCTGCACCAAATTATGCCCATTGTGCATTCCGACGGACGTGGACAATTCCAGCAGGACAATGCGACACCCCACACGTCGAGAGTTGCTACAGAGTGGCTCCAGGAACACTCTTCTGACTTTAGATACTTCCATTGGCAACCTAAATAACCAGACATAAAGATTATTGAGCATATCTGGGATGCCTTGCAACGTGCTGTTCAGAAGAGATCTCCACCGCCTCGCACTCCTATGGATTTGTGGACTGCCCTGCAGGATTCATGGTGTGAATTGCCTCCTGCATTCCTTCAAACATTAGTCGTGTCCATCCCACGTCGTCTTGCGGCACTTATGCGTGCTCGCGGGGGCCCTACACGATATTAGGCAGGTGTACCAGTTTTTTTGGCCCTTCTGTGTATGTACATGGATCTACATGAATCCTGTAAGTATTTCATTTTCAGAGAAAAATTCAAAACATAAATATTTACAAGTGTTAGACGTAGAAAAAAAACTTTCAGTTCAGGTACTTTCCTGCTTGTACTTAGATGATAAATGTTTTATGTTTTCTATGTCATTTGGAATGCTGGGGCCTTTTTCAACCTAAACGTAAATTTACACAACACAGCGGTGCCGTCTGACTACCATGTTATCAATATCCTATCAATGGTCTTCAATAGTTATAAATATCCATCCGATAAAGGCTAAGCAAAATTTAGGCTATGAGAAAAGGTAGTAGAGATAAACGATTCGCCTTCTGAAATGCACTATTTCTCAAAGTCTGTAATGTTTACTTATTTGTTTTTTTTTTATAATTTAATTAAAAGTAATATATGTAAGTTTAATACATGGGAGGATTTACTTGTATTAATATTATATAACTGAAACAACTGTACAAATGTATATACCTTTATTAATATAATNTAGTAGAGATAAACGATTCGCCTTCTGAAATGCACTATTTCTCAAAGTCTGTAATGTTTACTTATTTGTTTTTTTTTATAATTTAATTAAAAGTAATATATGTAAGTTTAATACATGGGAGGATTTACTTGTATTAATATTATATAACTGAAACAACTGTACAAATGTATATACCTTTATTAATATAATGATATATTAAGAAATCTTGGCTCGATATAGAAACAAATTTCATTGTTTTGTAAAACTGAGTGGATTTAATTAGCAATTATTTTTATAAACAGAATTGCATATATAACTACGAGGAGAATTATTTTAAAATATTGTATTTCTATTTATTTTAGCAACGTTGTTAAATCAGTTCAACAGAGGTTAGGTTTACTGTACTTCGGTCGGGAAGATCAATGCTTTTAGTTTGGCAACTAAATATTTTCGCCGTCAGGTTGCACTGGTATAGCATTTGTACAGAATTTTTACGTGTTATATGAAAGTAAATGTAATGGTTGTAATTTTCATAAAACAATATATCTGCGTATCATCTTCCTATTTGTAATGTGATAGAACCTACGTAATGAATAAACTTTGTTCCCCTCACTACAATGGAAATTTAACCAAATATGTTCGCGTGTTATTTAACACTATCTCGTAAACTGTATTTAACAAAACGTTGGCTTAAACAATTACTTGTTTTAAATATGACAACTGAATCGAATGCAATTTGTGAAATGGTTGATAATATTATTTTTAGGGCTTTACAGAGCAGTTTGCTCAAGGGAAATGAGAAAAGTTGAAAGTTCATTTTGATGACGGCTGTATTTATTTCGCACAATAATTCGTATAGTTTTCTATTTAAATAAGCTTGCTTATGAACGCTCAATGCCAAACACAATTGCATTTTTACTGTTTGCTATTGTAAACATCATTGGAGAGCGTGAATAAAAGTTTCGAAATATAGATACTAATTATAATTCTGGTCGGGGCAAGTGTATATCACAATTCAAGCAAAGTCCGAATTTTTACACTCAAATATATATAATTTTATCAATTTACCGCCAGCTTTAAAACGACTTCTTTGGAACACCAGCGCACCTTGCGGCAGAAATTTTCATCATACCAATCTCTCCCATAAGAAATCTGGTTTTGTTCCTAACTGAGTATAATAAACCTCAACGGAGGTATGGAGTGTACTTGGCTAGATTACGAACGGGAGGAAGATGAATGAACACGACGTAGCTCCAACCTAAACTAAATATTACTACACTTAAAAGTTTGATGTCACAGTTTAACGTGTTTATCGAGAAGACGCCGTTACCATTCATCTAGCTAACAACATTTTTTTTTAATAAAAGTACTTTACAAAGTTCAAAATAAAAAAATATTCGGTAGTGATTTATACTAACGATTTCGCATAAACAATTTTAATTGGATCTCAGTTGTGAAAATAAACAGGAATTCAGTAGTCTTAACGTTCTCATACGTTGCATAAAAGAGATAATGGGTTTTGGAGCATGTCAAACTAAAAGAAAAAAAAAAGTAGTGTTCATTCCAAAAACGACGATAAAGCTCGTGAAGCAGTACTGGTTATAATATAATAAAAATAGAAAGTAGCCTCTTTTTTTTTGTGCGCTACATACGAAGCTCATAAAATTTGCTGGTAACAAACTAGAAGTTTCACTGAGTTATGAGCTTCCAGCTTCTCAATTTCAGACCTGGAAATTGTTTTAATCATTAGCGGCAGAGCAATTGAAAATCCTTTATTTAATTCGATACCAAGAGTTTTATGTCAAGTTGTATACGGGTTGGAAACGTTAGCTTGATGAGCGAGGTAGCACGAGTGATAAAATTCAAACCGATACGCAAATTTACACGAAAACCTACAAACGGCTTAATATATTTTCTTCGAAGAGCGAAAATACATAAAAGTTAGTAGGTAGAATATATAATAATTTTATCACATTTAAAATAAATATTTTGTATAACGTCATATGCTGGAAAGAAGGACATGTTTTTGTGCATTATTCAGGGATAAAATCCCAGATAATTCAGACTTTATTTCACATTCTCCTTTCGCTTATTTTCATTTTGTGACCTTAAAATAACATCCATGATTATTTTGACATATATTATCCTAATTCCAAAAAGTAATCCAAACTGAAAACAAGTTTAACTGTAATCCTACTAAATGTTGACAAAACTTCTCAAATTAATGCGCTTTATTTGCCATATCCTAAAAGTTCATGATTTTATTTTGTTAGGTCACGTATGCCAAATCGGAATAAAACACCAGGCAAGATTTTTACTGTCCACTGGTCGATAGAGTACTACATTTCATAGATTTTTCCCCCTACAAACGTTTGTTAATTACTCAAATCATAGGCTAGGGAAGGAAACTGAAGTTGCGGAGACAATTACATTAGAAATGGTGAGGGAAAATAACTTTAAAAACTACCTATTCACAGGATGTTATAAAAATGTGTTTCACAACAATCATAGTTACAAATCCGCAGAGAAACATATTTTATTTCCGTTTTTAAACTAAAACCAAAGTTTCCTTACATTTCGTAAGTAAACTGAGCTCCTAAATGTGGGGCCAATTCTTTCCCTGAACCACTGTTTCATTTTTGATGTCGCAACGGTAGCCAATAAATTTCCAAATGCCAAAACAGTGATTTCAGAATGCTATGAGAATGACGTTTTTACGTATGAACATAGCTTTACTACAAACTCAGGACGGTCGGGAACTGAACTTAGGCCACCAGATTGCAGGTCGGGCGCTTCAACTAGGTTGGTGGCGGGCGAAACGCCAATGTTCAGAAAGGTGTTTACGTTCTCCTGATTCCATCGCTTCGTCAGCCGCGAGCTAAATTATTCACGACTTCACCGCAGGTGAATCGGCCTGGTTCGGGAAACTCGAACACGGTTGTCAATAGTCTCCAAGGACAGAACCCGTGGGCCTTGCACGAAGCAGTCATTGACGCGGTATTTTCATATTTGCGAATCCTGCGCTCGGACGGGAATAGTTGCTAATAACCCCCATTCTCACGCTATGTGGAGACGTTTGGGCGGTTCTTAACGACGAAGTATTGAGAGCCGTCGAGAGCGAAGCGAGGGAAGAATGGAGCAGCGCCGGAAGGCAAGGGCAAGGGAAATCGGAAGATCCCTGAGAAAAACCTGCCGACCAGTNTCGAACACGGTTGTCAATAGTCTCCAAGGACAGAACCCGTGGGCCTTGCACGAAGCAGTAATTGACGCGGTATTTTCATATTTGCGAATCCTGCGCTCGGACGGGAATAGTTGATAATAACCCCCATTCTCACGCTATGTGGAGACGTTTGGGCGGTTCTTAACGACGAAGTATTGAGAGCCGTCGAGAGCGAAGCGAGGGAAGAATGGAGCAGCGCCGGAAGGCAAGGGCAAGGGAAATCGGAAGATCCCTGAGAAAACCTGCCGACCAGCGGCATCGTCCGCTATCATTCCCACGTGCCCAAATCTGACGAGTGACACCACTGGGAATATACTCCGGTTCGCCTTTGTCGGACGCCAGCCCCTTCTAGCCCTTGCGAAATCGCGGCCCCCTTGCCTCGCCGTGGGAGAACGTCTAGCAATAACCGCGGATGGCGGGTCCACCGTTACTGAGCGTAGCGACACGCAAACACTGCCCAGTTCCGAGGCAAACATTTGGACACATAATCGAGTGGATTTAACACCGGGCGCAAATGATCGAGTGGAATTACACTGCGCGCACGAACGATAACTCAATTATTCACTAGCCGGCGGATATTCGCACACATACTTGTGCAGACACTGAACACTGGAGAGGTGCCGGGCCGGAGTGCTCTACGTAACGAACTGTTGACCTGTCTCGTCCAATTAATTACAGCACAACAATAAACACGTATTTCGACCGAAAACTACACTCTTAAGGCGGTCGCCTACCTGTCACTTAAACTGCGTTGCAGCATATTTGATATACTTTCTTGTTTGACGAAGCAACTACTGCCTCCCTCCCCCGACAAGTTTACCTGCGAAAAGAAAACACGTAGTCTATTTGCAGTTTCTTCACACTTTTTGAATCAGACCTTTAGAAAACAACCCATGTAATGCGTGTTTTGTTGTTTCCTAACTGCGGCATGTATCACAATCTCTTTATACTTGTGTTGAAACAGAAGCACCTTATTTTTTGGTAAAATTGCGCTTTCTTTACATTTTATTTACATATTTTAATATTTCATTTATTATAAATACGAATAAAAACAGAGAGAAAATACGTGTGTGTTAGTAATGCCTAGTAATAAATAGTTATTTTGCAAAATATTATCATACTGAGTGCGCACTAATGTGGTGCGTAGTTCTTTTTGGTGTAATTTTCAAGACTTGGGTAAGCTTTGTTTGAACGAGGGGGTGGATTATCTTGCAAGTAGAACTTTAGCAGGCCTTCAGAATAGTTGACAGCAACCGCGAATGGACTATACCGAAAAACTAGGGCGGAATGGTACTTCCAAGATATCGTACGCGCTATAAATATTATTATTTGGAGCCATTGAAATATCGTTAAAAAAAAGGCCTTTTTTCATTCTGCTTTATCTTAAAATTTACTACCCAGACACAAGCGTAGCTATGATATACGTTGTTCACGGAAAAGTGCGGACTAATGAAATCGGCTTTCGAAAAATATCACTGCCCGCTAACTGCGTATATAATGCAGTATACACACGGGCGTGCAAACTCCTATTTAAGTTGGTAGTGAGTTAAGTAAATTAGTTCTACATCCTGACGATCTTTTACGAGTGTGATGTTTAAATTTACGCAAATCAAAATTGCATTTTTCTGAATAATATAACGTACAGTATGGTGCGAACTGGCAAATTAATAAGACATTTAGGCACATTAAAATTTCACATTTTTAACTTGACTGATACACGAATGAAGTGATTAGGAACGTGTAGTGAAATTTACATATAGGTCTATGGAGGAAGGATACCAAATGAGAAGAAAAGTAGATCCAAAAGAGGGCTTTTAAAGGTGCCCACTACACCGTGGACGCCTTTAGAAGCTTGTATTGAATCATGCTATAGACTTTGCACCAATAAAGTGATGGGGTCACCGTTCAAAAGTCCCATCGTTACACGCAACACGGTGAAAACACTGCACCCCGTTCCAGAGCCTTGCGCGTAGAGACGATGGTGCACTTGCTGCGCGTGTCAATTTCACCCCTATTGCTGCCCTGCTTCTGATCCTCGGACGTGAAAATATCTCCACGTACTCGACCGCCTTTTTGTGGCGCTGCGTCTATGTGAGTGCACTCGAGTGTACTAACTGTCTCCAGGTACGTTTTAGAGAGGAGTTCTAGCGGATAGTGGATTGTACGATTCCCCCACCAGACGTGTTCCTCGCATGACATAATTCCATTTCACCCCTCTGACATACCTACGACTTTTCTAATGTTTGTTCCGCCATCATCTTGTATCTCATGTCACAAGTAAATCAAAATATCGAAACCTGTAAGGCAGAACTCTCGAAAGTATTTTCACATAAAAAATATTTTAACGAAGACAGTTTTAATTGCCAAAATTATGCTAGTAGTAGTCTTTCAGCGGAAAACCTGTGCGTCGCCGCACACCTCCCCCTACCTTTTCCAAATCGTGCCATGGTTTAAGAATTATGGTGAACTGTAAAATTTACTCATACACGACACGTGACTGAACAAATGTTGACTGTTAACCTTCTTCCTGAATCTAAATAAGATCATTTAATTTTAACCAGCACATCTCAGAAAAGAACTATTAAAGCGTGATAAAATGTGTCATACGAATGTCTCGGTGACAAACATTAATGGGCTCGCTTGTTTTTTTTTTCATACTTCTTCTAGTTAAATTTTGAGAGTTATACTCAGCTTCTTTATACTGATAATTGTGGGTTCTTTCATCAGATAAATTAAAGTAACCTCTGGCCAAATTAATAGTACTGATGCACACGTAAAGTGAATATACGATTTTGCTAGCTGATTAAATGTTTCTGTTACGCCAATTATTGATGTACAGTATATCAGGCATAACATATAAATGTGCTCTCTATAACTCATTTTGTACGAAATGGGAAAACTGTGTGTACTTGAAAAAAGGGGCACCATCGAGGAAATTGTGTAAAAAATGTAATTTCTTAACAACGTTTTGAAACATTAAAATAAAATAAATAAAATTACACTCCTCTAAATTTTGAACTGTATTTATTTTAATTTTATCCAATAACACATGAAATACTGTCTAACATTTGTAACGTGCATGTTGCACTTAATTTGTAAAACATTATCAGTATATCTTCAGAAATCTAAAAATTACTTAATGATCATAATGCAGATTTAAAATCGTTATTTTATTTATAAATGGTTAAGTAGTCGCGATATTCTAGTTTTATTTAATTGCTTCATTTCTTAGTCTCTTGGAAAAAACGGCTAAATATAAAACTGACTTAACACCAGTAATATCAATTGAGACTGTCCCTTTTGAAATAGGACGTATGGACACCATAATTATAAATCACATTCAATAGTCACCAACTAGAAAATTTTGCTATGAATAAGATGTCTAATAATAGAACTGCCAACATTACTGTAAACAATGATTATGTGTTGCTGTTTAAATATATCCGGCAAGAGTCAGTTCTTTTAAAGTTTAATTTCAAATATTTTCTTATAATTCGAAACATTTCGGTTCCGTTTGGTGTAAATAAACGTTCCCGTTTACATAACAATAACTTATGTAAAATCTTCGAGAGTTTTTGAAGTCAACAAACATTTAGTTTAAACCTAAAAAAATGTCATTCGTGAAAGTTTCCATTTGTCTGAGATTCCTCTTAAATATAGTGCAGTTTCAGTTTCTAAATTTAATTTTTAATTTAATTTTTATGTTTAAAGAATCTTTTATATTTATAGGAGAATAAATAAACAATAGAAGTGAATCTCTGTTTATTGCCACAGCGTTGATGTAACAACAAGAATAAATTTGTCCTATGCCACGTTCATTCCACAGAATGACACTCACTTTGGAAAGGAAATAGCATGCATAAGCAATGACATATTTAAACTGGCGATAAGAACTGGGGTCAGTTCACTATTACTTCATGTCCATAAATGTGCGCCTTTTCGACTGAAGTAATTAGGTTTCTTGCAAGCACGAGCAATTACTTCATTTCTCTTCATGAGATTTTGTAGCCCCTGGGGAAAATAAAATTCGCAAAATAATCAGAATGTCAGTGATGCAAATGCAGTTACAGTTTATGGCGAATAACCGGTATAGTTTCCTGGGGCGTGAATATAATGAATTCGAAATGTGACACGTCGCTGACCTGTGAGTTTTCTCGGGATACCTCATCCACTGTATTCCGTCATTGCTCCATCTCTATCTCATTCCAATCTCAGAGGCGCTAAAGACATCAGCTCTCCAAATATCTCTCACCCAAGAACGTGAAAAAATAAACCTTACATTTCTCTGTACGCGCGGTTTGGTCCTTGCTTAACAGGGCGGCCTACTGTGGGTTCGCACTGAGAAAAATTATTGTTTCATTTTACCAAATATATTTATTTGCGTGGCGTTTGTTTCAGCTAAACATTGCTTTGTTTGTAGAACCAAGCCTCAGTTCTTCCAAATGAATGAAATTTGTTCACAAAGCCAAATGATTTATTTAAAACAATTTTTTTGTGCCAAACAAATATTTTTAAGTTTCAGTATGTTAAACGAATATTTACTGTAAGCAAACACATCATTACAATTTGCCAACAAAATATTATGTGCACACTGAGAAAGCGTTTGTTCCAGACCACTAAATATTTGTTAATATAGAGCCAGAAATATATTTTCTTACCCCAAAAAAACATTTTGTTGGATAAAAAAAACTTGAAAAGCAACAAAATTAATTTTTGTTCATCTGAAAAAAATGCTTACTTGAATTAATAAAACCGCTGTGTTGGGCCAATATAAATTGGATTGTCAAGAAAACATTTAGTTGAATCAGTTGTAAGGAATTTTTTTTGCCACTCTTTTGATCGTTTTCTTTCTGCATTACAAATCGGGAGTTTGTTTATATTTTTGGGACAGTTGGAATAGTAAAAAGTGCTAGTTAGTGAATTTATTGATGCTTAAAAATGGTATAAATATCTTAATTTAACAAGTTTAAAGGTAAACTGAAAAGTTAAACTGTAGAACTTGCAATATTTATTTGCGCACGTGGTTTTTATTAATATTCACATGGTAAAAGCAGTCATGAACTCTGCTCCCATAGCTTATGGGCAGAGTGGCCTACTTGTAGTCGGAGGGTCGGGAGTTCGCACCCCGGTTCCTCCGCGGCAGATTTTCAGTTCGCATGTCGCGCACATGTGTAGTGTAAGTTTGTCATCAGATCGGTCTAACTTGATCTCGTCAAAACGTCAAAAAAACAAACACTCTCAAACGTCACACGTGCCCTTTCCAACGGCAAATGTATTGGTCAATATTTCAATAAAGTCACCTTTAAAAAAACCCGTTAATTCAGGTTTTTAGGGCGTAGCGCTTGAATGCAAACGACGTAGGTTCGAATCTCGGTCAGTTTATAATTTTATTATACTAACCGAAACTCTTTAATGTACTTAAAGCGTAACAAATCTTTAGTTGCACTAGCCAAACCTTTGTTTGGGGCAACCAAATAAGAACGACAAAGTTATTTGGTTTCAACAACAAAATATTCCATTGCCCCCAATACAAGCAATTAATTTGGTTGTGCCAAACAAAGGTTGTTCGAGTCAACAAAACCTTTTTCTCTTTGCTGCCAAGCGAAATGATAGGATCTTAAAGCTTAAAAAATTTCAGGCATGTCTCAGCTACGTTTCACAATATCGTTTTTAAACAAAAAACACGTTGTGCCCTTTGAAGAAAAGAACTATGCTACAAGAGCGTAAGTAGGGGTTATTTAATAAGAGTTTGTGATCTTGTATTTTTGTAGAGTCTGTAAAACTTAATTTACCTGTAATTGTTGGTGCATTAAATCTTTTACAAATGCTTGTTTTTTTTTTCGAAATGTGAGCCTGGCAAATATTGGCAAAGGGTTGTTTTTTTGAAAGAGATATCGTGAAAGTTGGCCGAAACGCGCCTAGAACCATTTAACTTGTAAAACCCTATCCTTTCACTCGGTATATTCAGCAATAGGCAGTCGCGTTAATACTTCTTAAGGTTGCTACAACACATCTCTAATTAAATCGTATTAACGTTCCACTACAGCAGTAGACTTGTATGACGAGTCCAACTAAGTGAAAGTTTTATGGAAGGTACCACGAACTTGAGATCGTCGCGATGAAGTCTAAGAGATTTCCTTTATAGAGCCACAAACCATCCATGCTGTCACAAAGCAAGTTTGTCTCTCTGTTCGATGTTGGTATTTTCTTGCAGATGACTAGTCAACTAGCTTAAACTTAATTATATCAACCGAAGCATAAAACGTAGTCCTGCATTTATTTCTTTGAGATAATCGAAAACTGATACCAATCCTCAGCCCACTTTGTTTTCCTTATAGCATACTGAAGTTTCATTAATTAACAATTTTATTTTCGAGCATTCAGTTCAGTAAGACTGAGGTCACAGGTAAAGGTGATACATAATTTATATTAAATGAATAACAAAACTGCATGTTAAAAACTAGTTGCCTGAGAAACTTCGCATGAAATGTATAGTTTTATTCGTGTAAAAATCGTTCGATGTCAGCTAACTTTCGTGTTTGATCAACAACAGTCTGAATGCCGAATTTAGGACATCGATAGCATTAGCAGCGTAGTAACAAACAAGAAAACGCCAGAATACTTGCAACTTTCTTTGCAAGTGACGTTTGGGAATTAATATCGCTAAGTTGTCCGTAAATCTGCCGCCTGCCTCGGCGAACCTCCGCCTTCAAGTTTTAATCTCGTGTTGTGTGCTGTCAGCCTGCTGGTTGGCTACATGGCGNGGGGAATTGTTCGGGGCGCTGATAAATCGACAGTGTGAGCGCAGGAGTCGGTTGAAAGCAGGAAACCTCTAGGCTTGGAGGTGTAAAAGAAAGTGAAGTAACCGGAAGAAAATGTTATAAAAGAAACTGAACGAGGCGGAAGTGAAAAATGATCTTCGTCATGTAACACGTCTGAAGATTAAAACGGCCCTCGGCCAAAAAATTGTCCTGTATACAAACTGCTGCCATAAAAAAAACACAAGAGAAGCACTTAACAACCCTGAAAATATTTCACAAGAAGTGAAGCAAAACAATGCGTGTGGTTTAGTGTAAACAGCCTGACAGACAGTGGATTAATACGTTCGGTCACGCATCAATTTCCGAGTTCAAGTGTTGCAATCACGTAATTTTATTTGGTAAGTGCTGTATGCGTGTTGAGAATTTTTTTTTCTAACGAGTGAACAACGCGTTGCGTGCTCGAAGATATTGAGATTAACAATTCTTGGCAAAATGGCGTAGACAATTCCACAAATCAGGTCATACACAAGGAATGATCTCAAAGAGTGCTGGGTATAAAAGTATTGCTGTGTACAGTTCCGGTTATAAATATCGTTAATGTGCAACATGTTCAGGAACGTGGACACGGTGGCAGAACGGGCTACGTTGCTCGACACATTAGGATATAGCGTATGAGGCAAAATGACAGACAGTTTTTACCGTAATTCAAACGGAAGTAAGAGTTCGTGTTTTTCGAGTTGAAAACAGCGTAGTATCCATTCTTCTAACTAGAAATGTGCAAGGTAAAGCAACTTAATTATGAGCGGGGAAGAACTAAACACAAATGTTACGTGTTTGCAATCTTTAGCGGATGTTTTCTATATTCGTTGTTTAAGTCGCCATTGCGAATATGACTTACATTTGCTTTTTAAGCACCGTTTCGAGGGGATGGCATTTGAAGTAACTCAGTTATTTTAATTATATATTTGCTGGTACTTCATACACTTGCCAAATAAAACGATTAAACGAATTCGGTTAATTGACATTAAAATTTTCTACAAGAGTGCTTCCATGTAAACCAGATTTGTTTAGCTATTCGCAGACTAAAATAGGCAATAAAAACATATCACTTTGATGATACCAGTGAAATAAACTTGACCAATTTCTAGCAGAGAAATTATCAACAAATAGCAGCTTATAAAAAACAGTAACATAAATACCATTCTAGCGAAAATGCTGAAAAATTACTCACATAATAAAACGCTATATCTCTGAAACTGACAAACATAAGAGCTTTGTGCAGATACTAAATAACACATCTTATTTTGCTCGAAATACTCACCTNTAAGAGCTTTGTGCAGATACTAAATAACACATCTTATTTTGCTCGAAATACTCACCTTCATTTTTATATCTTGTGGTTTTGTGATCCACGAGACGTAGGAGTAAGTCGTTTCGGTCACCAGCAAAAATTAAAACTTCAAATCAAGCTAGGACGCTGCATGACGACAAACGCAGCTTACAACCTCTTCCTGGTTTGTTGCATGAGAGAGATAGAGAGAGAGAGAGAGGGAAACACAAAAAGCGAGAGAAGAAACAGATTTTGACAGGCACTTAACAGTAGAGGTCCCCAGTGCCAATGTGAAAGATCAGGAAAGGGGGGCAAAGTGAGGTGAAGACAAGGCAGCGATGGAATGCAGTGGTGGGAAAAACGCGAGTACCTCGATTAAACCCACCGTCCAAAGGCAAAGTCCGCCACGTTTACCACNTTCATTTTTATATCTTGTGGTTTTGTGATCCACGAGACGTAGGAGTAAGTCGTTTCGGTCACCAGCAAAAATTAAAGCTTCAAATCAAGCTAGGACGCTGCATGACGACAAGCGCAGCTTACAACCTCTTTCTGGTTTGTTGCATGAGAGAGATAGAGAGAGATAGAGAGAGAGAGAGAGAGAGAGAGAGAGAGAGGGGGAAACACAAAAAGCGAGAGAAGAAACAGATTTTGACAGGCACTTAACAGTAGAGGTCCCCAGTGCCAATGTGAAAGATCAGGAAAGGGGGGCAAAGTGAGGTGAAGACAAGGCAGCGATGTAATGCAGTGGTGGGAAAAACGCGAGTACCTCGATTAAACCCACCGTCCAAAGGCAAAGTCCGCCACGTTTACCACNTAATGCAGTGGTGGGAAAAACGCGAGTACCTCGATTAAACCCACCGTCCAAAGGCAAAGTCCGCCACGTTTACCACATGCCAAATTGCTGGTTTGTTCCGTTGGTTATCGAGGTCTGTTCGCCATATTGAGAGGTGAGTGGTCACGCCATTTCACCATTGTGGCCCCTATTCTTATTTGAAGCCAAATGCCTATAAAACTGGCATGAGCATCTCACTACGTTGGATACCGTCCTATAACAAGGCATACATTCTATGATGGCAGTCCTGCGGTGTTCCTGAACACTAAATGAAAGAGAATGCGTGAATTCTATCAACCCTGTTATCAGTGGTCACCGCAAGGTTTATTTCGAGTAACAATAAAACACTCTGTTACATTGTACAGATTGAGAACTTGGTTTTGTATCCTCTAACGAAAAGTGCAGTTGTATCCTCTAACCAAAAGTGCAGTAATCATTAGAACAAAATTTTCTGATCCACAAAAACAAAAACCTTGACTGGGTACATTTTGTACCTACGCATTTTTTATTTGGTAAGGGTCCACAGCGACATGCTGTTAACGTGACAGATATTTATTAAATAATTAAATGTCTACTGTCGTTATACTAACAGCACCTATACCACAATATCCCAATGCCGGTAGCATCTACAGAACCGTTGGAGACTGTATTTTGAAGATACTATGAAACCACCCATACAGCAAGTGTAGTAAATCTCTCTATGCGAACCTTTCGGGAAAACGTGCACGTCTTCAAGTCTTCAGTGGTAAAGTTGTTTCTGAAATCAAATGGAAATGATGTGGTAGAACTGAATTCGAAATTTTATGGGACTTCCTTTGCCAAGAGTGATTGGAAACAGAAACAAGAAACGAAGAATACAGTATATGGACGAGGAACAAAAACGCAGTAAAAATGGATAAAACAAATGAGAATATGCATTGAACCAGAAATAATAATACAGTTAGACAACGAGCCACACAAAAAAAAACACGAGAAAAGTACAACTATAACGAGACGGAAACACCCGAAACTACAAACGAAACGCATCAGCAGTAAATCAAAGCGCAAAATATGAAAAACAAGAAACTGCAGCGAAAAATAGGTATATAAAAATATTAGAAAATTGTCAATATCCCGTCGGACAACGAAAGACACGAAAACAACATTTGCTTTGTATTCTTTGTCTTTGTGTCGTTCATGGTCGGACTGGTTGCGCTGTCCCTGCTGTTGTGTTAAATCGTATTAAAACTATATTACAAATTCTACACATTATAAAATATAAAATTGGTAACCGTTGAAGAAGATGCGACTTATAAGGTGTGCAAAGAGGTCCTTCGATATAAAACATTTTTTCATATCTACGGTATTTTACCTAGTAGACGCCGGCAAAGCAGCGGACGCAAACCCAGTGCGTGTGTGTTGCTATGTACGTATGTAAAAAAATTTTGTTTTCGTAACAAATAAGCTGGTGCAGTTTTTAAGAGTTTTTTATGCAGCTGCGTCTGTGTTTGCATGTATAAAATTTTTGTATGCAAATACCCTACATTNCAGTTTTTAAGAGTTTTTTATGCAGCTGCGTCTGTGTTTGCATGTATAAAATTTTTGTATGCAAATACCCTACATTATACGATCACGCATTTCCAGACTTCTACTAATCAGGAAATTACATTCAAATCCGGTTTGTTACTTTAAAATATACCACCGCTTGAATGCGGCATATAAAAAAAATTACTTACTTTTNAATCAGGAAATTACATTCAAATCCGGTTTGTTACTTTGAAATATACCACCGCTTGAATGCGGCATATAAAAAAAATTACTTACTTTAAAACATAAGCAATAATTAGGGCCATGTACTTTTCGCGAAAGTATTTGTGGTGAGGCTAGACTTCAATATCCTACGTCCACATACACAACTTCATTTGGTTATTGGCAGCGCGTCTACGTGAGAAGACATGTTATTATTTGACTGGGCCAATCAGAATAAAGTACTCCGACACTGAATGTCCATGATTCGCAAACAGAGACTTGAGGCACGTGACTTTTAAAATCACCCAACCACGGCAGAGTATATGAAGTAAAGTGTTTTGAAGAACAACTGGACTGGAAATATTTTCACGTAAAACACGTGCCTCTAGAANCAGTTTTTAAGAGTTTTTTATGCAGCTGCGTCTGTGTTTGCATGTATAAAATTTTTGTATGCAAATACCCTACATTTTACGATCACGCATTTCCAGACTTCTACTAATCAGGAAATTACATTCAAATCCGGTTTGTTACTTTGAAATATACCACCGCTTGAATGCGGCATATAAAAAAAATTACTTACTTTAAAACATAAGCAATAATTAGGGCCATGTACTTTTCGCGAAAGTATTTGTGGTGAGGCTAGACTTCAATATCCTACGTCCACATACACAACTTCATTTGGTTATTGGCAGCGCGTCTACGTGAGAAGACATGTTATTATTTGACTGGGCCAATCAGAATAAAGTACTCCGACACGGAATGTCCATGATTCGCAAACAGAGACTTGAGGCACGTGACTTTTAAAATCACCCAACCACGGAAGAGTATATGAAGTAAAGTGTTTTGAAGAACAACTGGACTGGAAATATTTTCACGTAAAACACGTGCCTCTAGAANAAGAGTATATGAAGTAAAGTGTTTTGAAGAACAACTGGACTGGAAATATTTTCACGTAAAACACGTGCCTCTAGAAATAGTTTTTGATAGCCGCGCAATTAGATATGTTTAATGTATGCCATGGCAGGCAACTTACATTGGGAAGTTCTTGCCCCTCCGAACCTCCTTTCGCTCCCGGCCTTCTGCCGCGGAGTGAGGGATTTTACAAATTAGATATCTGGAAAAGTAACCGCAGTACTTAAGTATATAAGTGCAAACAGGATTGTTTAATGGAATTCGAGGCCACGGTGGCGGAGCGGTTAGACTGCTCGCCTCTCACAGAGGCAAACCGGGTTCAATCCCCGGCCGGGTTACTCCCGGATTTTCGCAAGTCGGAATCGTGCCGGACGATGCCGGTCGTCGGCAGGTTTTCCCGGGGATCTCCCGTTTCCCCCCGCCCTTGCATTCCGGTTCTACTCCATTATCATTTCATTTCACCCTCATCGGCTCTCAATACCTCGTTGTTAAGAGCCGCCCAGATCTCTCAACTCAACACATTCAAGGGAATGTGTAACATCGTTATTGTAAATGCAACTGGATGGCAATAAACGCTTATTGAGTATGAGCAGACCCACGCAACATTGCTGAGCCAGTACTGGAATGTGGAGGGGAGGATAGTCCCTCACGATCTTCCCGCGCCAAAGTTGTGGCAGAGGTTTTGGTCTGCTCTAGACGGCGCTTGCGCAGTAGACACGGCGAACGGCGCTCCAGGCCTCTCCGAGGAGCGAGGGAGATCTCTGTGATCACGGACGATATGGTGGACAGCGGCGCGGTACATCACCGAGAAGTGAGAGTGGTCATTGTGGACCACGGCCATACGCAACTTAAAGTTTCTCATTTTAGATTTTAGAAACTGGCGTACCCGGTCGTGTCGCATGGGTTCGTTATTACGTGTCAATACGGAAAAAATATCAAAACTACTGCCTATTTATTGACTGTTCGAGAGTATAACGAGTTGGCTGAGGCACAACACTGCTCGACTACAGACGCTGAAGAAACTTATAGACGATATTGCTGATACCGGGGTGTGAGCTGAGTCCACACGACCGGAAACGACATCACAAATTTGAAACCTACGCTTTCCCCTTGCCGCCTTTGACAGGTTTTACGGCAAGAAGGTCACCACACGCTCCATCCGCCCGCGACACGGAATCACTTGCAACGGCAATGTACTTGGAAAGCCATTTATTTTTTCTCCCTTATCTTGATGTTCTTCTCGTCTCCGTACGATATAACATTTCCTCCTGTTCTCTTCGTAAAATTTTCCAGAATGTAACTGTTTCAGTTTCCACCTAGATCACCTACGTGAGATATATTTGAAGGGTTATCGGGAAATGTCACTCGCCTTTAGTGCTTTCCAGGCGTCATCTTTGTGCCGTTTTCCAAAATTGACTTACTTGCAGTCGCCGATGTGTAGTGGTCCAATTACTCGTTCTCCTACTGGGTATCGATTCACAGCGGAGTCCAGCTTGGATTTTCGCTCTAGTGGAAAGTGGCGAAGTTACCGCTGGCTGACGGGTTTTGTCGACATATTCCCGTATTTTCATATATTGAATTCCGATGCTATCCATTTTCACCTCATTTCACCACCGTCAGCGCAGCCCAAAACTCTCACTCACTCCAATTTCATCTGAAAACTTGCTTCTCAGTTCATGAATTTCTCTGTTTGCCATACCATCTGAGACTTGAAAATTAAAACCTCGTCTACCTACTTTTGATTGAAAAATTTTGTGTCCTTGGTATTCATATATTAGTTTAGCACATGCTTGGCCTTGTCATCGACCTCACAAGCATCGTAAAGTGGCGAACTCAATAAATACAAAAAGCACAGCTTGAATTAAAATTTACGTTCACAGTGAACATTTGGACACCACAGTTCAATTTAATCAGCTTATTATTAACGTGATCTTTAACGTTCGGCGAAATTGCACATGTCTATCATCCTTGTTGTTTACAATATTTCTCCTTCTTCTTGGCACGTTTTGAGCGACTTTCTCGTTACACAAATTCCCTCTTCTTTTTTTTTTAGCCAATAATTGCTTACGTTTTGAGCACTCAGCTCACTATAGTTAACCAAATATCTACACGAAGAATTTCTGCCAACATTTGTAAAGTTAATGATGTGATGTTACAACAGGCTTTGTTAAGAGCTGAGTCGTCCTCTGATATTTCATCAAACTTCTGTTTATCATCACTTGATCCAATATGTGGTGTTCCACAGTTCCAAAGGCAAATATTACCTCAACGAATGTGTTGTGCAGTATACGCAGTGTCCAGAACTTCAGAGCCCGACATGTTTTTGGGAGGATATTAACTACTCTATTGCCTTAGATGGTTGAGCACGTTAGTTTGCTGACGGCAGGGCCACTAGGCTGAGTCGTATACAAGGAAAACTATGTACGTGTTAGGTTTTCTGACACGTAATAGATCACTATATATATATATATATAAAGATCATAATGTGTACTCATTAATTTCGACCTAAGGTCGTCTTTTCTACTTGGGTCTGTAAAATTATTCAATGAGAAGCAACATTTTAAACTTAGTGGGTTATTAAAGATTTCTCGAAAGTTGAATTAGGTACCTTCAAATGAGCATTTCTGTTACATTAAAAAAAGTTCTATTCGATTACGAACAGTTCTATGAAACATGGTAACTTATTGAAATGTGATTTTTATCGCCGTAAACTATTATGGTCACCAAATATTGGTTATTCAGTTCAAACACCTCCCTTGACGTAGTTTTACTTACGGGCCTGCGCACTCGATATACTCGCACATGAGATACGTGGCGGACGGTTACGCTACCCGATGGTTTTCCTCGGGGTGCCCCCGCCCCTCTCTATTCGTAGCCCGTCGCTGCTGGAAGGCGGCAACATTCTGTGTCACTCTTAAGAAGGCGTCGTACACAGTTAACAGCCGGACGCGATAATTGGAGTTTATAGGTTCATGTGAGCCAATAAAGTAAAATCGGGACAGGGCTATTCTAAATAACAGTTTCTTTTATTTTGTGAGCAAATATTTTGACATAATGGCACAGAAATTTATGGCGTAATAAACAGCTGGTCAGTAACGCATCATACTGGCAAAATATTTGCTGATAAAGTTAGCGAAAAATATTATCTAGTACAGCCGTTTATTAGTTTTTCCATATCCGCTTCTAAAATCCTGAAGATTTTTATGAATGTTTTTATTGTTCGTTTATGTAGCATGCCCTCTTAGAGGATCGACGGGCGCTTGCGAGTCGTCCAACTTGAAAGACTTGTCGCTTTGACAGGCGTTACTTGCTCCAGGGTTCTCCCTTAAGTACGCTTTATTATTATGTAGGTTTTCCAAATGTGCGTATGACAATCAAGAACAAGCTTCCTTTAGGAATTTAACTATAGTATAAAGTATACAGACTGTTCGCGATTTGTTCAAACTTTTAGAATCACTCGTTTGATAAAACACGCCATGTATGACATGTTTGGCTGTTATCTAATATGTCAAGTATCACAAAAGAGTTAACGTAAAAGTACCTTATTATTCGTTTAATTGAACTTTTAATTATTTTATCTATATACTATAATATTTCGTTTAGGCCTATAATTAATAGAGACAGATAAAATAGGCGTGTTGGTAATGCCAAGCAAGAAATCTTTCTTATATAATATATTGTTACAGGGAATGCGCACGAATGCAGTGCGTTGGTTATCCGATGTAATTTTCCAAGCTTTGTTTGCACGAGGTAGATGGATATCCTGGAAGTTGGAATTCATCGGAGCTTCAGAAAAGTTGGAAGTAACCGTGAATAGAGTATTCAGTAAACGCAAATGTATAAAAAAATACAATAATCCTGTGTTTACGATTGTCAAAATGTCTTCTAACAAAAAATTTTGTACGACGTCAACTAGGTTACAAACACCAAGACCTGTGTTTAAGGAGTTGCAACTTGTTTGCACTTCACAAGCTACGCGGAGGAGGATAAGGAGGAGAAAGGAGGAAGCGATTTTCATATGTTTCCACCTCTTCATTCTTCCTACCGCGGTATGGGAATATGTAAATAGAGCCCTTGCGGGAGTTAACGTTTTTGCTTCGCAGACCGCGCTGCTAAAGATTAAAGAACGCTTGTAAACCTGTAAGACTTAATTTTCCAGCTGGATTTAATAACTGAACAAATTTTATGTCCTTCTTGTGATGAACTCGAAGGAAAAATTTGACGATACTTGGCATCCTGCTGGAAGCTCCTGTGCGTCCTCGCGCGCTTTAGAAAGGACCAAAACGCTTAAAATACAAGTTACGAAGACAGAATTAGAATTGTGTCTGTGCACTCTATAGTGGCGGGGCACTTCATTCTAGCGAAGAGCGGATCCAGCTAGCAGGTAAAGTTTTGTCGGGGAAAGCCTTGCGTACAGTTCACACTACAACGGATGCGGAAGGTATATTTCACCCCGGGCTAACACACGTACACTTCAACAACAACCGACAACATTCCACGATAAACTGCGGCAGAAGGGGATTGGTTAAAATATGTACACACTAAAAAAAAGCGAAGCTGATAATAACACAAACACTTAACCTTCTCTCGGCGGAATATGGTGTAGAACTGCAAACTTGANAAAAAAAGCGAAGCTGATAATAACACAAACACTTAACCTTCTCTCGGCGGAATATGGTGTAGAACTGCAAACTTGATGGTGAGAGGGAGGTAAAAAAGAAGAAGAATTAATATATTCGTGCTGCAGCCTGAGTCCTTGCAAGTAATCGAGGTNTGGTGAGAGGGAGGTAAAAAAGAAGAAGAATTAATATATTCGTGCTGCAGCCTGAGTCCTTGCAAGTAATCGAGGTTAAAAAAGAAATAATTTCCTTGAACTAGTTTTTAAGATGTTTACGAGGTGAAAATGTTGGAATGTATGTATTTTTAAGTAAATTACTTTAAAGTACTCAGCAAGTCGTGCAGTTTACTGGCTTGTGAACGACGTTGTATCAGTGCTTGACATCTTAAAATTTTAAACTTAGTACATAAGGGCCAAATTACTTTTAATTTTTATTTAGTTTTTGACAATGATAGCACTATTTTTAAGTTCTTAAACTCTGAAAACTTATCTGCGCACTGATGGCAAATGTTAATTTATTCTGCGCACAGCCTTTCAAAATTTTTTTATCTCTTCTGAAAATAATGCGTCTTTTGTGTAGTCGGTAAATTAAAAATATGCATATTTAAATATTTTCAAACATTTTAGAAATTTGTTAAAATTTTAAATGTTAAGCTTACTACATTGTGAATATTATTTGTTTAAATTGTTGAGAAGAGAGGGGTTTGACACCGTATACTTTTGAAATATGTTTGTGAGATTATAATCAACTAATTCACTTGCAAAACCGACGTACTACAAAATGCATTTTAAAAAATCGAACGAATGTACCCTAAAGAGCAAGAAAAAATGGGATAAATTCTATTACCATGCAGTTATACCACTTAATCGTAGTGTACCACAAACATGACGGGAACGTATATGCCGTGCTGTAATTTACCTGGAGATACCAGAAAAACATTCGTCCTCAGAAGCAGCCCACATTTGTATTATTATGAGGAGGCATACATCTGTTTTCGATAGCATGTTGGATAGCGTCCGATATATGCTCGATAACGTCNTTGTATTATTATGAGGAGGCATACATCTGTTTTCGATAGCATGTTGGATAGCGTCCGATATATGCTCGATAACGTCTGAATCAGGTGAAGGAGAGAGCCCCCAAATCTGACTTGTGTTACTACAACCATAACTTGGCTCTTGACGGGTGTGGTTGACTGTCCTCATTGATGAAGCCAAACCCTTTATGATTAACATGGGAAATGAATGGGATTAACGCCTCAGAAAAGATACGTACGTAAAGTTTACCAGGCACAGACATTTGAAAATGCACGAGGAATCCTAATNGATTAACGCCTCAGAAAAGATACGTACGTAAAGTTTACCAGGCACAGACATTTGAAAATGCACGAGGAATCCTAATGCGTATCTACTAACTGAAAGCACTCCATACTACAGGATGTCCCATTCTATGCCGAACACAGGTTTTCGTTAGTGTATTTAATAATAATGAAGATATCTTAAAGAAATTTTCAATACATCTACTTTGCTCCGTGTAAAATGTGATGACATCCGCTTCCAAACAACACTGAACTCGACGCCCAATATGAATACGTTGCAACAAAATAGGATTGTGAAATGCACGCGGATTGTCACATTCCATGTTGGATTGTGGCGTGATGTGTTTGCCTGCGAATGTTTTGCCTCGTGACCGCCAAGGTGTCGCTAGTCGGTCCGCTGTTGTGCGGATATCAGTAGGCAGCCGTTGTTTTGCCTCGTGGCTCGAAGTGGGCAGTCAATTGCAGGTGGTGAAAGGTCTTTATATACTGCGGAGCAGCGTGTCTTCCTTGTTCGGATATACTGGGGAAGAGACTAGATTAAGGCATGTCAACAGATGTTCCAGCAAAATGTTGGTTGCAGACATGCGCCGAGAAGGTCCACCCTTTGGGTCCTGATGAATAAACTCGAAACCAGGTGATTTTTCTGTTTACCTTAGCTACTACCAAAATTCATTTGACAATTGATTCTGAAACTCATGTTGCTTCAACGATGCTATACGTACCTTTTTAGACCTTTCTTTCCTTCTCTGAGATGCATTTCAACATATATGATTTCCAGTGCTTGTCCTCGCGGTAAGGGTATAGAAAGCATATTTTCACGTGCGACTCATATTTTTTTTAAAGAGACCTTTTTTAGTTGACCTTTAATAAGGTTGAACAGACCTAATAATTAAACATATACAATTGGACATGAATGAAGGGGTCGTCCAAAGACGTCAAGGGAAACTGTCGAGTATGAAAGTCTGAGACTAGTGGTCTCGCCATACTTTATATCTATGGGGCGACTCTCTCGGGAAAAACAGGTTTGTCGAAAAGCACTTATCGTGCAGCAAAAAAAAAAAACCCCCCAAGCTCTATGTGTACCGTATATCCATCGTCCACGAACTCAAGGACCCTGATAAAGTGAAACATCTGAAATTTATATACTTTTGCTGGTTGCGAACACCGATCCATGCGAATCCGAGTATTCCGGATTATTCATTTATTTCCGACGAAGTTTGGTTTAATCTTCCAGGTTATGTAAATTACTCCCATATTTGGGCCAGTGAAAATCCACAAGCGGTGTGTCAAGAGCATCTCCATTCAGAAAGGCGTGGTGTTCGGTGTGCGATTTCTCGCTGGCGCATAATTAGTCCCATTTTCTTCGAAATAACCACCACGACTGCTTTATACAAGGACATATTCAACACATTTGTTAGCCAATTAAGACTTGATATGATGTCATCGCGTTTCACGTAACGCAAAATACGTCTGTTTAAAATTTCGTTACACTATCTTCATTACTGTTCAAGTTATGAACGGAAACCTGGGTTCGGCTTGGAGTGAGACATCCTTTATTACGGTGCCAATGCCTGCCGCATTACAATCCCTTGTTGACATGTCGGACCCACGGATTCATGGGATTTTCTCCACATGTGGACCCTTCTATCTACCTAAATCGGAAATGTGACTCCGCTGACAATGCTATATATTTAAATCGTCAAGTTTCCAACAGGAGTCTTGCCGACCCCAGGTGAAGCGTATAAAATGGTTTTGTGAAGCTAGCAGTGGTGCTCAATTTGGGGGTCGGCTCTTTAAACCCATGCCACGCAGGATATATTGTTGTTCATCCAAGCCTCAGCATCGAATTCCGACGATAGCTGCTGGAGTTTTATCAAAACTCTGAGTTCCCATAAATTAACATGCAGTTCTCGTCAGCGACTGTTAATAAAGCCGAGGAACAATTCCTATTATCATGAAAGAGTGATACACTTATTCTTGACTTCGTAATCATAACTGGCTTGCCATCTATGGCACGTAAGCAATTGGTAAAATGGGTATATTTTTCAAAACAGGCTGCCCTTCGTTTTCATCGTTCTTGTTTTATGTGAGAAAAAAATATTATTTTTTTCATGTATCCCAAAAGTTTCTTGTTTTATCTTGTCTATTGTTGAGAGACCCATTCTTTACTTTAAGTTCAAGTCAAACTGATTGCAGCCACTAACCAGACACGAATTAAAAATAATTGCCATAAATTTAAAATTATAATACCTTAGTGGCTTGCCAATATAAGTTACTAAAATTAATATTCCTGTTAAAAAAATGTGAAGTAACATGTTTCAAAATACACATAAGCTATAAATCAAAATCAGTGCAGGCTTCATACTCCAAATGGCATTACTTTCCTGCGAGATAGTTGTATTTCCTGCGTACAGTTGATATCATGTAACCTATAGGCAGTGAGTGACTGTTCAAAAGAGAATTCGAATCTGTCAGTGGAGCGACAAAAAACAACATCATACATAGAAGATGAATTAGATACTAATAGGCTTCGTCCGCACTGCGGGAATGCAGTAAACTGCCGAAAGCAGTCTCTCGATTCTTTTCTAGTAATTTATTCATTTTATAAAAGCATTATTCCCACCGCCAAAGACCATCCCACAAGAATTCAGAGCAGAAATAATTATTATTGTCTGCTCCCGTCCTTAGAGAAAATTTTAAAGCACGCCAACATTTTTCTTTCGGTGGTAAAATTTTAAACATGAAGAAATTGTTAAGTCCCTTTAAAATACAATATAGGAATAGGACACCTTATTAAAATCCCAAATTTGTATTCCATAAATAATAACACCAATTCCGTACTGTGCATCTGACAGACGTATGACGCAACATTCTCTGTTCAGAAATATGCCATATCCTTCTATAGATCAGAGGCCGCGGTGGTGTAGTGGTCATACCACTCACCTCCAACTAAGGCGAACCGTGTTCGATTCCCGGTGGAGACTCATCCGAATTTTTACACGTGGGAATCGTGCCGAACGATGCTGCTGGTCGACGTGTTTTCTCGGGAATCTCCCTTTTCGCCTGCTCTTGCATTCCAGAGATGCTCCATACTTATCTCAGTTAACCCTCATCGGCTCTCAAGACCCCGATGTTCAGAGCTGTCCTAATATTTTCACTCGCTCATTCCTATACATCGCATTGTGGCTTCACACGCAACTACACCATACGCAGGGAAAGGACGTACGAAAATCATACAAACGACTTCACTTTGCAGACATGCATGACCAGGTGGTCTCCAAATAAAAATGTAGAGCAGGAAAGCTCTGAGTGCGAAAAATATACCCTGATGTTTCACTTCTGCACTCTTAACTATTCCGTAGCAAAACATATGCACGACTAGATTGTGTCAAAGGGGAAGGGGAGGAGATAAGGCAAGGCGACTGGCATGTTGCTGGGTGTTACGATTATAGCTTCATTTCGCTGTGAAACACTCTAAATCCGAATCAGTGTTATCAATCAGTGAGAAATCTTTCACTGAGTCAGTTTATAAGCTACTGCTGACCGGCGAATCAAGCAAGTTAACTGGGAACAAGTGATTTATAGCAGTGGAATTCTTGTCGTTCAGCGCGAATCACAAATAAATCAGTGAAATCCAATCACTATATTAATTAGTTATCTGACACTGATTATCAGTTGCTCAATTCTCACTGTTTTCACTGATTTGGCTCAATTTTCACTGATTCAAGTTTAGAGTGAAAGTTTCTATGTGAAAAAAAAAGAAAGAAAAGTACACAACATCAGTTTTACAAATGGGTGTATTTTTTTAATGCTTCAAGAAAAAATAAACCTACATGAATCTATTAAAGTAATAGGCAAGAAATGTGTGTAAAATATTAAATGAGGAGTTCCAGATAATCATCGGGAGGTCAAAGACACCATGATCTACGCCAGCGTCTATCGTCGCCTGTAGAGAAGATCGGATTGAGAGGACCGATTTTACAACGGAGGACGTCCTTTCCAGCTATAGAATGAGTTGTCGTCTTCCTAGGTGTCCCTAACCCTGTCTTTCATGGTGCAAATAAAAAAGATAAGAAAATTCTGTATTTAAATATCTAACAGTTTATTCAAATTACAATTTACTTTTAGAAAACCCCGAGAAGTCGATACCTATATTTTGTGCCATTTAAAGTAACACTTTTATTCTGTGTGAAAAAAAAAACTCGTAAAATACGTAAAATGGACTTTTCCATATCAATAACCTTTTGGTAATTGACACACTTCATTACTATTCCCAGTGAATTTAATGATCCAGTTTCAATATTAATTTCAATAAATTCATTATCTTTATCAATTTACTTTATTCCTATTATTCTCTCTAAATGTCACACATAAATCTTCTATCTCACGAAATAATGATTTGTACATTGTAGCTGTGGTTACCCATAGCATAGATGCAAAATAGTATATGTGAGCTAAGCCGGGACGTTAAATGGAATTGCTGCCTGATGGTGCCACAAGCATAGGGAAGTTATTTAATGACTTCCTTGTTCCTGATCGGGAAGTTGAGTTCCAAAATCGCGAAGGCAGTGACGTAGCAAGTAGGAGGAACGATACAGGGTACATAGTACTTTGTAACATACAAGTTTAGTATTGAGAGTAAATGAGCACCCATGCTTTTTATTTTATCGTGATGCATTCATATGTTGTACACAAAATCTAATGATTTGTTATAATTAATTTATGATACTTCCATGCATCTTCGCATTTGGGTTACAGACTTTTCACTATATTTTACATAGCATGCAATTAAGGTCGGTTCTGATTCAAGCAAAATTAAATTTATGAGAGAAGCAAAAATGGATTAGGAGGGTTGCATAAAGGCACCCCCCCCCCTCTAAGTTGCCGTAATTTCGCCGTAGCGTATAGGTTACGGCTTAGTTTTTTTCTCTAATATTCTTAAAGCCAGTTCTTTAGCCCACGGCTATAGAAGGACAGGTCTTGACACTTGCGTATCTACTGACATTCGTGAGTTGACACTCGTATTGACCGATTTACCCATAAAGTAGCTCCATAGCGCTTTACAAAAATTGTGGTTTTGCGTTGTTTGTATAGTGATAATACCATGTAGGTAAGAAGTAAGTACGAGATCTTACCTAAGTGGATAATACCACGGCCTACCTGGTAGTATGTAACATCCATTCTGCTGTCAAAAGCATACTCTTGCTGATTTTCTTAATTTCAAAATTGCATTAACATAGCTTATCAAACACACATAGTTTAAAGATGTTCACAAATAATTGAAATGGGAATTTTGAAAATAAATACAATAATGTAAAACTATCACTACTATGATAACAGCGCACTGCGGCTATTACATGAACTAAATAAGTGAATACAGGTTTCAGCTTTTCACGTCAGTTTCAAGAACTGTCCTATTAAAAGGATTTACATAACAAATATTTAGGCAGTAATCATTCAGTATAAATTTGTAATCTCCCAAAATGCAGCTGATATAATAACGATGTTTGTTTAACTTCGAACAATAAAAACGCGCCGTAGTGTGGGTTTTATTCAATAAAAGTGAAAATAGTTATATATTTAAAACGATTTCGGTCTTCAGCTGTGGTTTTTTCGAAGAAATTCAGTATGAATTAATATTGCAGTGCATTATTTGAAATGTAAATTATAAAATATGTTTGATGAGGAGACTAAAGTTAAGAATTCCAAAATATTTCCACGGCAGTAAACAGTAGCAACTCCATTGTTTTGGACTAGGTTTAACTAAGCCAGAGCGTTGGACCAATATCAATTTCTTAATACTTTCAGGTTACTAAGTGCGTTATTATCTGAACTCCTTAATGATCACGCCTACCTGGTGCTCGGACTGCAATGCAGTGTCGTGTCTGTGTATGTGTGTATGCGTGTATATGCGTGTGTATGCACGTATATGCGTGTGCATGCGTGTTTATGCGTGTGTATATGTGTGTATGTGTGTGTATGTGTGTGTGTGAAATACACTTTTTTTTCCCCACGCGAAACTTTCAAACGTGTGGTAAATGCGCTGATATCCGAAAAGAACACACACTTCACACGAGAACTGNTTCCCCACGCGAAACTTTCAAACGTGTGGTAAATGCGCTGATATCCGAAAAGAACACACACTTCACACGAGAACTGTCGAGTGCTTCCAAGACGTCGCGTACATAACGAACACCATTTTAGACCAATCCAACGTAGCTAAAAACGGATTTTTTTTTGTTTTCAAACGAATGAATCTCCAAATATACGTGGCAGGAGCATACAAAATTACTCGAAGATCCTGTANTTTTTTTTTGTTTTCAAACGAATGAATCTCCAAATATACGTGGCAGGAGCATACAAAATTACTCGAAGATCCTGTACTGAACCTTCGTACACACCTTCCACCAATAAAATGATATGGTCAAAGCTTAACGTCCCACAGGTACAGGCAACACGGCGAGTACACTGCACGCGAGTTCAGAGCCTTGCGCTTAGCGGCGATGGCGCATTTGAAGGGCGTGGCAGGGTAGCTCTTATCGCTCCCTTGCCCCACCATACTGGATTCTTGGTTTTTCTAGCTTGTTTATATTTTTAGAAAACAAAATTCGGAAAGTTCCCCTATACCCAACTAGTTATTGACCTTGCACAGTAGTATAGACATTAACGACTAAACTTCGAACTCGTATATATGTCAGAAACATTATTTAGCCCAATTCTGGTAGAATTAAAATTGTTACGTCATCATAATGGATTTATGTTTCCCTTTTCTCGTCTGTAGAGTATAATTTTAATGATAAAATATTCTTAATGCAGCTTTGAGGGAGTGAAAGTAGGGGAGGAAGTGTAGGGGAAGGCTCTTGTTGCAGGAGGGAGCGAAACCACGTGGGACTGCTTGCATTGCTCATACCAAACTGATAACATTGCTCTCTGCTACCGCTTTGTTAAATACCGCGTTCCGCGACCTACGTTATGTCGACAGGTAATATGCATACGTGGAGCAGCTCTCGCCCATCCGCTCTCGGCCGCTCTAACTATACTGNTCGACTCGCACGACGTGTTTTGAACTTCTGCACATTATTATCTTATTTGGATTCCACTATACTGCAGTGTAAGGTCAATAGATATACTTCATTCAGGTTACTTCCAACTTTTCTGAAGCCCCGATTAAGTTCTACTACCAACATATTTCTCCGCTTCATGGAAACAAAGCTATACTAAGTCTAGAAGATTACACCACAGAGAAAACACACCGCATTATTGCGCACTCACTTGCATCACATTTGCATGAGAACTATTTCTTACCAGGCATTACCAACACACCTACTTTCTCCCTGTGTTTGTTCACATGAAATGTTATAATTTATACGCAGAATATACGTAAAAGTTATATTTAACAAAAAATAATGTTCTTTCATGTTAACACAAGTATAAAACGGTTGTGGTACGCGGCACATTTGGAAAACAATCAAACACGTCAAACACGAGGTAATTTTTCAAATGTTTGTCTCAAAAAGTGTGAAGATCCCGCGAATAGACTATCGTTAGGTAAAGAAACACTTATGGAATTTTCTTTTTTGACGTGACAACGTCTTATAATTCGATAGAGCCGGCTGCACGCACGAAAAAACATGACTAATGCGGCGTTACCTCGCTCTGAGGCGTTCCATGTAAGGCTTGAAGTGCAAGCGAGAGCGCGGAACGAGCGAAAAAAAATCTCACTTGATCAATTTCATTGTGATTTCCAATTACCTCCTTCTCTATATACATACAAATCTATTAAACAAATGAAATTAAAATTTTCTTTTGAAAAATGCTACCATTCCATCAGTATTTTCTTAAGACGTTGTCACGTTCAACTATCGTCAGTAAACCGACTTTACAGACAACCAATTTTTTTTTTAAATATGAACGTGATATAAAAACCAATGATCCGATATTGTGAGAACGTTCCCTTTAAGAACGTGCTTTGGCCTACGGTGGGTTGCTGCTCCAGGGAGGCGGTTTGGTCTGATCGGTGGTGTTGGGGAGGGGTGTGGGGAAGGGGAGCAGACGGGCATGGTCGAGGCCGGCGCTAAGCTCCTTGCTGGGCGCACACTCGGGAGGGCGGAGGCAGTAATCCTGTTGCCAGGATCGTGTTTGCCAGATGGGCGCTCCTCCGACCACAACCGCAGGGCAGGCAGCCCTTACTGCCCAAGAGGCTGCTGCTGGCTGCCTGGCGCCGTCCTCCGCGGAGCCAGCAAGTCCCGGCGGACGTCCTTGCGATATTATCTCTCTCATCCTCCGTCATCCGCGTCGTTCTCCGGCCTTCGTGGGTTGAACGAGTGAGAAGATGAGGGCAACTCGTTAACATCGAGATGTTGAGAGCCGATGAGGGTGCAGCGAGATATGATATGGAGAAGCGCCGGAAGGAAAGGGAGATCCCCGAGGAAACCCGCCGACCAGCGGCATCGTCCGGCACTATTTCCACATGCGAATTCCGGGGGCGACCTCGCCGGGAATCGAGCCCGGTCTGCCTAGGTGGAAGGCGAGTAGTTTAACCACTACACTACCACAGCCACTCCGACCTTCGTGACGTGATGCTCAAGAGCAATCACTCAAATATCTCACGTTTTGTTTTAAATACCTTCATCTCTTTCCCTAATTGAGTTTTCAATGTTTTTCATCGAATTTTCCTTCAGGCTGTTGCGGAAAATTTTCCTTCTTACGAGGGCGTGGCACCAAAATCGACGATAAACACTAAAATCGAAGTTTGCAGGTTCTTGGAGGTCAGCATATGACAAGAAGTTACTTTCCTCTACATGAATATAAATAGTTTCGATGAAGTTCTTAAAATCGAAGATCATAGGTAATACTTACAACATCTCGTTGACATCAATGTATTTATAGTTGGCACCAGAAACATATGTAATTTAATACTAAGGTAAGTACACATATACACACGACTTACATAGGAGACTATGGGACTGTATTAAAATGTAATACGGACTTTGTTATAAATATTAGAACTGTCAAATATAAAAGTATAATTTACAAAATAATTCAGTAGGTTTTGATACACTGTTCATAGGGACTGATTATAATTATTTAATAACATTAATTTATTGAAGATAATTTTAAATTGTATTGACTCAAATTATGTATTGTAAATAGCAATAAGTGACCATTTATTGTGAAATATTTAGTCAAACGTATTTTATTTGTAGTTATTGTAAATAAATTTGAAAATTATAATAAACTATTTTATTTGTGTTTATTAAGATCTCCATCCCTTTTAAAACTTTGAGAAATTGGAACAGTATGATTACACTTTTTTTAATATGTTTGTTTGCAAAAAAACAGCATACTTAGACTGTGGTGTTTATCGGAAATTTTTGTCCCACGTCTTCTTAAAATATTATATATTTCGATGTTTTGCCTTCTTTGCAATGGCAAAAGGCCTATGAAAGGAAGATCATTATTGTGTATTTAAAGTATTGGGAAGTGAAAAAGGCAGGAAGTTTCATATTCATACTGAGGAAAGTAATGGCGGAACACCACAGTATCCGAAAAAAAAAGTAAAGGAAAAGGCCTCACAGAATAGGCAGAATGCTTCAGCCAATAAGAAGCAAGGAAGGCTGTAACTGGTTTACCTTAACCAGCCAATCAGATAGCAGCTCCACTGGGAGTGTAAGTTGAGCTGAGAGATTAAGGCGGCTCTTAACTACGAGGTCTCGAGAGCCGATGAGGGTGAAAGAGGAGAGAATGGAGCAGCGCTGGAATGCAAGGACGGGGAAATTGGGAGATCCCCGAGCAAACCTGCCGACCAGCGGTATCGTCCGGATGGGTATGAGTACACCTCGTGGCTCATGTAGACACCAGTTATGTTTCAAGCTTTGATTATAGAGCATATATTCGAGGGTCTGGTGCACACCTAGAACCTGCTCCCCCCCCCCCACCACCAATGAAACTCCAGTAGTCAGACTACTAATATAGGATGCGCGTTATGTCGACTGCCATGCTGCGCTAGCAACCTGGGTCTTATGATTGCCGTGGTTCAACAGCTTCGAGCGTATTCAGTGCTTGGATCAGTCACCTCCAAGGACCCAGCATAGCCGTTGGCATACGAACCCCCAGGCAGCCGTAAAGGAATCCGAGATCTCAGGCACGGAGGTGAGGCGCTCAGGCCAGGAACTCTGTCCAACCGCAAACGATACTTTAAGTATTTTTTTTAACATCGGTCATAGCCGCAATAACTATACCACTGAGGATCGTAATGAGGTAATTGCGACTGCTAAATAGTCTGGAGAAGACACCACAACGCGGCTCAAACATAGAAGTCAAGAAAACGTTGAAGATGGCCGCAAAATACTACGTTCTGTGTTAATAATATCAAATGTTTGTGAAGTTACCTTGCCGAGTGTTGCATCAGTTTGGTATAACTGAATACAGCCATAAGGAAGTATTGCTGTTAAAGAAGCAGAAGTTTACATAAGCCGCGGGAGAAAAAAAAATTCTTTAATCCTTTAAACTGTTTCCCTTCCCTACCACTCAGGTTAGATACGCAGTTGATAATATACACCGTGGAGATGAATTCATGTGCAAGTTGCACGTCAGACAATTCTGTTCGTGTAAAGCGTGTCATGCTTTCTCATTCAGCTGCAGGTACGTACTGAATTGCCAACAGCCAAGGGCACCTCCACGCGCGTGTCGATTACGCCTCGAATGACGCTTGTTTCATACTTGTCCCTGTAACTTCAGTCACACGTGTGGTGGGAAAAGGAATGTTTGCGAACCCGGGTTCCCTACATCAATCTTATCATTTGCGCCCCCCTCTTAAAGCAGTGGGTTTGGCACATTATCTGTGGTATACGGTGTGTAATACTGTTACGCGCTTGCTTCTTTGCCCGCGCGTGCGGAAGAGGAGGACAGAGAAGTGATATGTTAGCAGGCGGCGAGTCACTAAGGAAAGCTTGAATGACAGGCGAGCGATAAACTTACCAGGGTTTCAACTTTAAAGGCGTGCCGCTGAACATTCTTCTGAATGCCACCACGGCTTGCACGCTTCTGAGCTTCAGATGATTCAATTTTCGCGTTTATCTAAATAATGTTCTGGATTAAGCACAGAGTATCTCTCAATGTGACTCGGGGTGCGGTGAACTTTCCAGGTCAAGGCCACCTTCTATGAAAGTGCGTCGGACCTCCGAGCCGGGAGTTGAAGAGCTAGTGAGTGTCTGGAGGTTAAGCGATAGACGACGAGCGAGTAGAGAAACGATCGGCTAGAAAAGTGACCAACGAGATGAAAATCTGCGACTGCGAGCATCGGTGCAGTGAAAATTGCGACTAGCAGGCTGGACTATTGACCTGGATGCATGAGTGAAAGACATATCAAATGATGGTAACAGACAGACAGAACATGTGTTAATGATGAGTGTGGTTTAATTGACTACAAACACACATTGGCAAGGACTTTAATTAGGATTGAGATAGACATTGAAAAATGTGTTAACTGAGAAATATAAAGCATAATAGTGAGGATAGATAGATTGAGGCTGTAAATAATAGCCTTGTGAATAAATTGAAATCAATTTCAGTTATTTTTTTTATTAAGACCTCCATCCCTCGCGAACTCGGATATGCCCCTCTGGCGTCTTGTAATAATACGCTAGAAACTAAACATTTCGCACAGCAGAATTTTTGGGTTGTTTATTTAGTTATTTGTCAAACAGGTTGAAATTTGTAGTATAGGCTACAACTATTAGGTTAGAGGCTGTAACGTTTCGTATTCATTTTCAAAATTATATTTTTTACCAACTTTTTTTAGCGCATATACTTTAAAAAGCCAACACTCCTATAACTGAACTGTGTATTTGCTAACAACAACGCCCTGATATAAATTCATCGAATTCGATCAGCTCATGAAAATGATTTGCTTAATAATGTCACTAAAACACTTTTAGGAAAAAGTTACCTACGTGGGCAAGGTTACTGCATCATAACATTCAAGTTCGCTACATTCTCTAAAGTCACTTCATTCGAATTTATTCGATTTTCAAGTTACCCAAATCCTATGTGCCTTTGTAAGTTTAAGTTTCATATTGTCTNACTTCATTCGAATTTATTCGATTTTCAAGTTACCCAAATCCTATGTGCCTTTGTAAGTTTAAGTTTCATATTGTCTGAGCAAGGTATCCGCTTATTAAACTCCGCATAAAAACTAAAATAAAGCCAATTTACGATCATAAAATAAGATTTATTAGCAGAATACCAAGCTTTGCAAGTCCATATTGTTGAAGAGCACCTTTTAAAAAAAATCCCTTCACACCTGGAATGGATGGACGTTTCAACCGGCCCTAAATGACTTTATGTGTCATTTTAACGTGTGTTTTAAGAATTGTTTTCCCAGAGTGAGAAAATTTCCAAAATATCTGCGTATAATATGAATTCATCTTCCCCTACTATTCAACGACCTTGCAAATGGATAAACTATACTTTTGGAAATTTTGGACTCCATTTTCAGGAATATGTTATAAATGAATATTTAACATAATTTTGCGCTTTTAGATTTATGATGATTAATGTTACGGCATTTTTAAAACATTGCCTCTGATTTGCATTTAAGAAAACTTGTTAACCAATAAAAATCATATAATTTTTTTTTACTAGTCTTTATATATTTTTAAAAATTCCCCCATGCAGATTAATCACAGATTTTTCCAAAGTATTGTGACTACAAAAACAGTCACGGAACATTTATAATAGGGAATTGTCTCGCAGAATATGTCAGTTGACATAGTGCCTCCACAGACTCCAGCGACAGTTCAGTTTTTTTCAACATTTTTTTTTTGGTCCACCGTTATCTGGCTGCAGGGAATGGCCAGTAGCAGAATTCAGCGTGCAGCTGCGGAGATAAAAAACATATTTTATTGGTGACCGGAACCCTGCGGTGCACGAGAGAGACGACGGCGAATTCCTCCACACAAACTTNACTTCATTCGAATTTATTCGATTTTCAAGTTACCCAAATCCTATGTGCCTTTGTAAGTTTAAGTTTCATATTGTCTAAGCAAGGTATCCGCTTATTAAACTCCGCATAAAAACTAAAATAAAGCCAATTTACGATCATAAAATAAGATTTATTAGCAGAATACCAAGCTTTGCAAGTCCATATTGTTGAAGAGCACCTTTTAAAAAAAATCCCTTCACACCTCGAATGGATGGACGTTTCAACCGGCCCTAAATGACTTTATGTGTCATTTTAACGTGTGTTTTAAGAATTGTTTTCCCAGAGTGAGAAAATTTCCAAAATATCTGCGTATAATATGAATTCATCTTCCCCTACTATTCAACGACCTTGCAAATGGATAAACTATACTTTTGGAAATTTTGGACTCCATTTTCAGGAATATGTTATAAATGAATATTTAACATAATTTTGCGCTTTTAGATTTATGATGATTAATGTTACGGCATTTTTAAAACATTGCCTCTGATTTGCATTTAAGAAAACTTGTTAACCAATAAAAATCATATAATTTTTTTTTACTAGTCTTTATATATTTTTAAAAATTCCCCCATGCAGATTAATCACAGATTTTTCCAAAGTATTGTGACTACAAAAACAGTCACGGAACATTTATAATAGGGAATTGTCTCGCAGAATATGTCAGTTGACATAGTGCCTCCACAGACTCCAGCGATAGTTCAGTTTTTTTCAACATTTTTTTTTTGGTCCACCGTTATCTGGCTGCAGGGAATGGCCAGTAGCAGAATTCAGCGTGCAGCTGCGGAGATAAAAAACATATTTTATTGGTGACCGGAACCCTGCGGTGCACGAGAGAGACGACGGCGAATTCCTCCACACAAACTTTCCGTAACACGTGCTTTGCAAACTCCTGCGAGCGGTAGAATTTATTAACGCGCGGCTGCGACACAGGAAAAAGACATCGAATCATACACGCTGGAGAAAAAAAAAGTACTCGGTTCTTCTGTCACAGCGTTGCATAGGAAGTTGGCGAACGTATTTCGCAGAACATAACGATAGTAGCCGACGTCCAGACTGTGAATTTCGAAAACGAATATGCGATAAATCAATTTTATTATTTATAATGCTTATGCGACACGCGGTGGAAAATGTGTCACTGTAAAATTAAATTTTCCGTATCCTTTTAAAGTGAGAATTAAAAAATTACACGAATTAAGAAATTAACATCGGTGCCAACAAAAATTATTTTGACACGTGCAAGATATAAAATAATATAATACATAACATTTGCAGGAAATCATGAACGATATTACATAACTACTAATGAAGTAGAATTTCCTAGGGCTATTTTCCCAATCTGTAAGAAACTTGAAGCGTTACTTTAACTAGTCTGAACAATTTTTACACATTGTGTCATGCACAATTCATATTGTATGTAAATTTTTTTAACAAACTTCTTACAAGATGCTGTTAACACATGTTTAGCTCTGTTATATCCGGATAATGAACCACAGAATACGTATGCGGTTCCGTCTCAGGTCTTCAATGTTTAGTCTCAATATGGAAATTTACTCATATCGTCTTCTAGTCGCTAAAATGTACGAAATATTACGTGCGTTGTTTTAAATAGGTATCAAACTTGCAGAATAAGATTTGTCTTGTTTGGAGTTCTTATAACGAAATATACATTTTTAAAACTATGTTAACATGCTATATTTACCGAAGGAAAACGGGGTGGGGGATAATAATTTATAAATGTTTTGAACAGTTGTACTAGCGACTCCTCATATAAGCATTATATTTTTAGTCATATATTTGAAGAAACATTTTATACAATCAATTCCAAGATTATGTCGTATAGATTGTAATTTAACTAGAAAATAAATTTACAAGAAATGTGGACTCGCATAAAGATTGTCTTAATGAAAAATAAATGAACTGAGGATTTGAGCAATAGACATGTAGGTTATGGATACCGAAGTATATTTGTTCCTAAGTGTGTAGGTTAGCTTAAGGGTAAGAACTTTTACCCAAAGAACGCCCCGAAAATGTAGCAGAAGCTCGCTTCACCAAGAACATACTATTTCCTCCACCAAACGTATTGAGTCGAATAAGAACTATCATGATCTATGGTGTCAGAACATCTACTGTAAAAATACATGTACATCCAGAATCATTAAAAATACGACAATGCATGATGATAAAACGCACGAGGTGTGAAGGTTAATGGGACTAACTATTAACATAGTTTTTTTGAAACTATTTTTGCGCGTATAGGCATAATAAATGTTTTAGGGAAATATGTTTTATCAAAAAGGATAACAATATCTAAAGAACACCCTATGTTTAGGGCTTGCCTCCGGAGTTTACTTAACAGGAAGGAGAAATATGAAAAGTGGTAGCCACAGTTCAGTCTGTTACATTCCCATGAGTGTAAGGATCTTTCATTTTTCACAACTAAGTGGCGAGAACCCAACTTTAATCCATTAGCGGTATCTTCACACTTTTGAATCAGACCTTTGAAAAATCACCCCATGGAAGACGTTTTTTGGTTGTTTCGTAAATACGTATTTTAAAACAAGTATTGTATACTCCTTTTAACATAAAAATAACTTATTATTTAGATAAATCGAACATTCACTTCTAATTTATCTATACATTATTACATTTCATTTATAATAAATATGGATAAAAATAGAGGGGAAATTGGCGTGTTGGACCATTCCTTGTAAGAATTAGTTTTTGTGCAAAATATGTTTTAATTGAGTGCGCACGAATACAGTGCGATGTCCCTTTTGTTTAAATTTTTAGATTATGTTAAGATTTCTTTGAACGAAGCGGTGTAATAGTCTGAAAGTATAATTTTGGCAGGGCTTCAGAAAAATGGACTATACAAGGAGTGCATGTCAAATACTTTTAAAATCATCGCATACTGCTCTCAACAAGCCTGTCAAGAGCACGTGGGGTTTGAAATATTTACTAAGTCGCCAGTGACGTCATTTAAGCGCCAATACGATACGTTCTAGACTACACTATTTTGTAAAGATAGACCTTGTATCATCTTTTCTCTGAATGTCCCCAGAAATTTTAATATTCTAAATGAATTCCACCAAAATCGATATACAGTATTGATAGAACCTAGTAAGCAAACACAAGTAACATAATTTTCAAGCATCATAAACGCTTATTTATAAATCTCAGCCTTTCAAATTGTTCAGGGGCTATGTAATATTTAGGAATGTAATAAAGCCTATGTCAATCTAACTTTGTATGTGGCAAGTATATTCCCACAGTGTTCAATCCATAAATTGATAATACTGTTCTCCCATCATTGCGGAATGCAGCACGTATGTTATATCTCAGGAACCACAAAAACCATTCCTGCGACATCTTACCTACATTTATCGAATTTTACTCTACCGCGTAACTATTTCAAAGAACGGTTTAAACATTAAAGTGTAATAAGAAACTTAATAAACTTATCAAATGTACTCTTTAACAACCATATTTAAATTAGTCGTTTTTGGAGCTAGAACTATTTCGAAATTTAAGTGTGTTAAAACTTATATTTGCCGAAATACATTAACTTTTTCACGCTGACCTCGGTGTACGAAGGTTTGATATTAACAGATAACATGATTTTTTTTCAGTTGTGGGTCTCTGAAATTTCTGATGTGACTAATACACTCTGCTGGAAAATGAAATACAACACCACGTAGCCTTTAAAGCACGATATGGAAATTCCATGAACAGATACTGTAGATAGCGTACCCTCCATAATCATTTCCATAAGGCTTTACACGTGTGCTCAGATTGCAGGGTCTAAAGAAAGACCGTTCTAGCACCCTGTGTACCTTTTCTAGTAACAATGAAACTCTCGCTTGGAAACGGGGAAACGGTTGTATAGGTGATGAATTCCATGCTGTGAAATGGTGATACTTGCACATTCAACTAGTTATTCAGTTGGGCAAGAAGAACGGACCAGACGATGTCCAGTATATACCCACACGTTCTCAATGGGGGACAGGTCTGGAGATCCCCAAAACCAGTGCATTTGTCCAAAACCTTCGAAAGTATCGTGGGTCGCACGAGCAGTTCACGGGTGGGCACTGTCCTGCTGGAATAGCACATTTCTCTGTTGTGACAAGAAAGTCAGCATGCAGGACTGAATGATGTTCTGCATGTACTCTGCACTATTCGATGTCGCCTGGATAAACGCCAGAAGCGAATGACCATTTTAGGCCACGGCTCCTCATGCGTTGGTCCACCGTGTCAAGCTCTCAACAATTATGGAATTGCTCTCACCTAGTCGACGCTGCACACGCAAATGACCATCGTTATCACCTACGCAGAATGTTCTATCGTCGCTGGACACAAAGCTTTGCCAACCGTCCCTCTAGGTGATACTTTCTCTACAGCACATGAGGAAGACTGAACTGTGGTGAGGACAGAGTGGAAGTCTGCCTAGCGGGAACCAATGTCGTAGTCCAGCTTGAACCAAACCGTCGCGGATTGTCACAGTGAACGTCCCTGGAACGTCTGTCACCACTCCTGGAGCACTATTATCTAACTTTTAACGGTCTTTGCATAAAGGTAGATATCACGTAACTATTTTTACGGGGAAAAATTGTATTATGTTACTAAAAACGTCACCATGGCGGTCTTTTGAATGCCTCGTGACTGTCTCTGTATAAATACTGGCCAACAAGGTTTCTTTATGAACTGTACTGAAAAGAAAATGGCAACGATGTATTAGGCTTATTAGCATACAAGGTCTAGAGAAAATAAATACGCTTAAATTGCTCCAAAGAGGAGAAATATTGTATTGTGTTATATTTTCTAACAAAAACAATATTTGTGATACATTACAAATATATTTATTTTTTCTTGCTAGTGATACACTGTAACGAAACCACGATTCAAACGACGGACTTTGTTTAATGCTGGTATCTAGTTTTTCTCAAAATGACCAACTCAAAACTAAACTTGCACGAAAAAGATAATTAAATTAATATTTTTCAAATTTTTATGTATTGGGCAAATAAACCAATATATTTTATAATTGTAGCTTGACTAACGTGCGATGTGACACAAGACATCATGTATTAACCGGGAAAAAAATGTCATCCAGAAAGCAGATTAAATAAATATGGCATGCAAAATGCAAAATCGCGGGTTCATATTTCCTATCACCCCGACCAAAGGAATGACTTTCGTATTATTTAAATATTTCCAGAATATTTTAGAACCACCTCCAGCTTGAACCACATCTAGCACGCTGTCTTCATTGAAGGCTTGCTGGGGTCTTCAATGAACAGAATGCCTAGTATCATCCCCACAGAGGCAGAAGTGTGATTCTTCCGAACGGATGACACGTTTCCAGGCACGGACAGACCAGCGTGTTTCTCTCTTCGCCCGCTGTGACCGGGTAATTTCACGAGCAGACGTGAGCAAAGGCCTCTTGCGTGCCACTCTGCTCGATACGTCCACAGCATGCATCTCCCTGCGGAGTGTACTCTTACTGTTTTTGAAGTAGGTCTACCCGCGTTGGCTTCTACAAGAGTTCTTGCTTGCGAGCGAAGCGATTTTTACCACAAGCCGTGAAATATGCCTGCGTGGTCCCTGTTCGCCATTGCCGTCTCTTAGCCATAATTTTGACGGAAATTTCCTGCAGACTGGGAGTTGATGCTGTGTGTATCTGCTGTTGTGGTAAATTTTCGGATGACAAAGATGGAGAAAAATGGGTGCAGTGTTTACAGTGTTTAGACCACAACTGTTTGCTTCGCGGCAAAGTCGAATGTTACTGAGCAAGGAAAATTAAAAAATGATTTCGAACAATTCTCTTTCCGCTTTGTTTAAACGGTCGTCCCTGAACGTGGCGTTCTACATCAACAAATGGCTTGTAACCCTCGACTCGCCGGTTTAATAAGTAATTTTTGCATAGTTGACCCTCAGTTTGAGATTAACAAAACTATTTCATACTTTCATCTTTCCTTATAGGATAGTATTTGCAAATACCTCATTAAAATATACCGATATATCCCGGTTTGACGGCAATTTCCTGCAGACTGGGAGTTCGACTGCTGCTGGAAGACCCGCGTGATCGAGCACTTTGACACATCTGCAAATTCGGCTAATTTATTCACGCTGTGGCCCCTCAACACGCCTCAGTGCAATCGCCCACTTTTTGCCATTCATCTACATCTGATTTGCGCCCCATTTTCCACGCACTGAACTAAGTACTCACCTCACTGCACTACACTGTGCCACGTCTTCGCCATCAACGAGTCTCGTATCACACTACGCAGTGTTTGTGGCCCGATCGTTCTTGTGCAGTTCCATCTTCAAGGTGACTTATTTTCGGTGCAGGTATCTTGGTTTTTGCCAAAACTACTGTGCAGCCTTCAGTATTTTAGTTCTTGGCATTACAGCGCACCGCAATAATCGTCATTCGGCGTCGTTAGCACGAACAAAAAATAGCGGTGAGTTTACCAGAGAACTGTCACCGATTTTTAAGATTACTATCTTAACTCTTTGAGAGCAAATTTAGTTAATGGTTTGAAGCATTGCAAATAATGAACACGTGCCGTACTTATGCAGATACAGCACTGTTTCCCCATCACAATAAATTATTTGTATTCGGCTGTAGTAGTATGAACCTAGAGCACTAGCATGATTTACGAATTAGTCACCCACGCGGAATATCATCAGAATAGAGCCTTGCAGTATGCAGTCCTGGTAAAAAAAAGTCCTTCTTGTGCGTTATACACACAATAAATTCCGCACATTCGGTCTGAATGGATTAACGAAAAATGGAATATACCACTTCTGTATTTTTTTCCAATCCTCGATGATTCCTTTGCATTATTTGAAGTTTGGTCACATTACGACATGCTACCCTACGCAAACGACAACTCTGAGAATTATTTCATGAGAATATTTAACATTGTATAAATGACTCCGTATATTCGGGGTAGGTCAAAAGAAATTTCCACAGCTTCAGGGGTTAGTACCTCTTCCATCGTCGATTTAATTTTGTTTCACCGTAACTTCGTTTTCAGATCACATGTTTGAAAACGATGGTTGTCATGGTGTAGGGCATATCTCAACAAATATTTTTACGTCAGCAATATTGTACCCAATTTATTTTGATTGCATCTGTAAGAGTAATAAACATATACTAATTATTTATACTTTATCAACTTCAGACTGAATTCCGTCCATTCTCGTTTCAGAAGTTCTGTAATGGCATAATAAGTACAGAATTTTAACATAGATTCTTTACAGTAAGTTATAAAGATATATTAAAAAACACAACAATGCAGGAATACCAACACCTTAAACGTTTCAACGAAAACTGAGGAACTCTTGCGTGCGTATCGTTTCCACGCAAAGGAGAAAGTTTGCTAGCGTGGGCAGAACATATTCGATGTGGCGTGACCCTACACACGTCAGACTTCTTCAGGTTTCTTTGTCGTTGTTCTTCGCTTCGGCGGCGATGGCGGAAAACGCGAATTGGCTTTGAATGGACCAGGCGAACAGAAAAATATCGCAGATTTGAATAAGACCGTCGAGGCACTCGCTTTTTCTCCTTCTTCCTCTTCTTCATTCCGAGAGAGCAGATACGACGCGCGTAAAAGTCGCCGGCTTGGAACTGGCTTTTCCAGAAAAAAAGAGGAAGAGATTATAAGATTAAAATTGGGAAAGGTCGCTGCTCACAAAGAATTCGCGCTTCTGACTGAAATGTCCTCGCCCGTCCAACACACCGAATGGATTCTAACAGACAGCTCGAAATCTTTGCCTGAGAAACTCTCGCAAAAGATCAAATTTACAAGTTCGTACATGCCACAGATCAAAATAAAAGAACGACAATAACACTAGCTAGTAGATCGGTAAGGAAACACTCACATCGTGACAACATAACTTGGTTATGGCCAAAGAAACATTTTGCTGTACTTGCTTCGACACTGTTCGGTAAAAAAGATGCGTGGAGGTTATTTTCCTTCACTGGGAGTTTCTTCCACATTCTCCAAGATATTCGCCTACTCCTAAATATTTAGAATCACTGATGATAAAAATATTTTATTTCACAAAAAAATGTTTTTTATTTATTACTAATTGGTTGTTAATCCTTAAACAGTGCAAATATAATTGCTTACATCTCCCACAAGCGGATCCTCGGTAGACGTAATCAGTCATGAATGTAAAAGGCCAAACTTGAGATGGTACGATCCTAAACCCCAGCATAAAGTAGGTAACTTGTGATAAACTAGTTGAGGGAAGTTTCGAAGCTCACTACATTTTAGTTTTGTACCCCATAAAAAAATTATACTTATTTCCCCGCGTTAGTTAAATGCTACGTGTTAAGTACGTCAAAACACCAAGGTTTAGATATGAACTGTATATTGTATATCATTGCATTTTCCTTCGTCAAATTAATGTGACTTGACATCAGTTTGTAACAACGGATCATCTGGAAGAACGGAACACCACGAGAAATATAATTTTCAAGAGCAATAGAAAAGTAAATGCAAATATTATTGTTAAAAGACGTTTGAGAGACGTATCTTAGTTCGTGAGGGATGGAGGTTTTAATAAAAGGAAAAGAACTAAATTTGGTTTTATTTTATTCTCACATCTATTATTTGCAGTATTAACCTAACTTTCTTTACTAGAACTCTTTTTATTCTCAATAAGTGCAACATTTTATGTCTATTTTTACTCAAATTAACGTCCTTCTTAATATCACTTTTAAGTTATTGTCAATCAACTCATACACATCATTAAAACGNCGTGAGGGATGGAGGTTTTAATAAAAGGAAAAGAACTAAATTTGGTTTTATTTTATTCTCACATCTATTATTTGCAGCATTAACCTAACTTTCTTTACTAGAACTCTTTTTATTCTCAATAAGTGCAACATTTTATGTCTATTTTTACTCAAATTAACGTCCTTCTTAATATCACTTTTAAGTTATTGTCAATCAACTCATACACATCATTAAAACGCGTTCAGTGTATCTGTTGCCATCAATGTCTTTCAGTCAGTTCAGTCACGCATCCAGTCCAATAGTCCAGCCTGCCAACCGCTCCCTTCACTGCTTGACACTCGCAGTCGCCGATTTCTCTTCCACTGGTCACTTCTCTCGCCGTTCGTCGTATATCGCTCGGAACTGAGCCACTCATCCATTCAACAACTCCTCCCGGGCCGGAGGCCCGTTGCACAATTTATACTCTGCTGGCCTTGACATGGAAAGTTCGAGGCTCCCCGAGTCACGCTTAGAGAAACTAGCGAAGCAAACCGCTACAACATTCTTCAGGTAAACACAGAAACTCAATATAACGAAGGTCAGCAGCGCGCGCCGCAAAAGGATGATCGTGTCGGGTCGCTTTTTGGTAATATATACGTGGTTCTTGGTATAGCGCGCGCCTGTAATTAAAAACATTAAATTGTCTTGCCGCTGCTACCATATAACTGAAGTCATTCCTTTCCACTCACTCGTGCGGGATGCGAAGCAGCGAGTGTTTAACAATATTATTCTTTAAAAAATTAACATGCCTATTCTTCACTTACATCTAAAATTTTTTGTCGGTATGTTTAAAGTTTTCACAAAAATAAATTATAAAATAGTAACATTTGAAAAACCGAATAAAAACGTTTATGAGAATACTTATAAATTATTTATTACTGTTGCAGAGATTGACTTTGTTCCTGTATTAACCTGTATTAAGAAGTTATATTGCAATTACGTTTACCTCTTTTCCGTTGCGACGTTAGCGCCCGTCCCGCAAGACATTTTCTTTAGTTTCAACTCGACGAGGTGGTATAATCTTTGCACGGCTCGAACCCCCACCTCTTTTCACCCATGCTCCCCCTCCCTCAATTTCCCCTCCGCTCGTGCGTCATAATTTATCATACGATTCAGATAGTTAATTTTAGTCGTTGTACGGTAGCGCACTTGTCCTGTAGGAGGTAAGGCCGTGATGGGGCTGCCTTTAATTTAGTGTGGTCGCCTGAGCCGCCAAGCATTAGGGCAAATTAAACTGTGAGTCGTGGACAAAAGTTATGTGTGTTAGTTAGGCTGTTTTAAATGTTTAGTGTTTTGTGTGGCATAGTTGTGTTTGTCTTAGGTAAACAGTAATGCTAGAGTTTTATGGAAATTGTGGTTTCGGTTGCCCGTTTAAATTTTGTTTCGGTTTAGCTAAAACCTCGTGTTGCTGTCTCTCCCTGTTTTAACTTATCGTGTATTGTCTTATTCGCTGCCCAGGAGTTAATTATTTTTTTAGTTAATTTGGTGTCCATGACTCTCGCGTTCGGTGGCCATGCCTACGTTTTTAAATTTTTTTAATCTGTATATTTTTATTCGGTCGGAGCTTTAACGGGTCGTTGGACTGCCTCTGCCGAAATCTCAAATATTTTAAAATAATTTTTTTAAATAATAATTTTTAATGTGTTCCTTTTATGAAACGGAGGTTTTACTGAGCCAAAAAAGCTGCCCTCCTTTATAATTGTTAAGTAATTAATTCTAGTCAACATATTGTTTAAATCATTTCGCCATTTATCAATGTTTTAATTACATTTTATGCAACTTGTGTTATTCTAGTTTGTGAGCAATTTTACTAAATTTATGTGAATCTAACTACCATATATGTGCATCTAGAAGGAATTAATTGTAATATTTTTGCATATTTTGATGTAAAGTAAGTCAAGTGTGCCATATTTGGTTAAATGTAAAATTTATTTACAAAATATAAAAATTGGCAATTCATTTTGTAAACATTATTTGGGTCACAGCACACCATTTTGAAAGACAAATTATATCATCTACTCGTTTCACTTAAATCCTACCAGTGCCTCATTTTCATTGACTGACCAAATTTATAATCATCTTCAGTGAATTACACTGCCCCTGTCAATAGTGTGTGAATCTTCAGCAACGCATTAGCTGGATTTCCAGTGAGAAGCAGAGTTTAAAGTTTGGTATCGCTAACTTATATTGAGTGCTATATAAATTAACCAATAATAAAACTGACACAAATATTTTGTGTGACTTTAACTTGCAGGTCGCATACTCACCTGCACAATTCGACCATAAGGCTCAAATACAGGTACTCACATTTCTGTTGAGACCCTGCTTAGTGGGTTGTTGGTAACTGGCGATGCAATATTGATGCCTACGGCAATTTAAATCACTGCGGGACAACGGAGATTACTGTTTGACACATTGTAACACTCAGTAAGTGACACGGAGATCGCCACTGATTTTGACATCTTCTGAGCTTAGTTTTACAACACGGTGGTGTCGTTTGTCTGACAGAGTATTACATTTTCCAATAGAGCGGTGTAACTGATAATTCTTGCAAGAACAAGAGTTATGTTATTGATTAAAGTGGCCTTACAAGCTTTTTTTTGTGAATTTTCGAGGGCGCTACAGTTATCGACCACTGTGCAGCCCGGATAACCACGGAATCCGGGGCTTTGTTGTGATAGCTTGGCCAGCTTTCGCTCAGTTACGCCGGCCTCTCGCGTTGTGAAAATGGGTCTCTTGGGCGTTGGCCGCGCTCAAGTTTGATAACCAAGCGCTTATACTAAATCCAGAGGCGTGCACGTGTTTATAATACCCGATTGTACTGGGTCAGGTGATGCGTTCCTTGTCTACCGCCGTAGAGAGCAGTTTAATGCCTGTGCACTGCTTTTTCTCATTGCCCTAGTCTATAGAGCTGATTTTAATATGCCCTTGATATCTAGACTCTTTCTTAAGGCTGAGGTGGTGTGATAGACTGCTCACCTGGGCGAACCGGGTTCGATTCCCGGCGCGATCGCTCCTGACTTTTCGCATGTGAGAATCGTGTCAGACGATGCCGCTGGTCGGCGTGTTCTGTCGGGGATCTCTCATTTCCCCCCGCCCTTGCATTCCGGCGCCGCTCCATACTCACCTCGCTTCACCCTCATCGGCTCTCAAGAACTCGATGCTACGAGCCGCCCCAATATCTCTACTCTCGCTCACTTCGGAGTGAGCGTCATGGTCCCAAACGCGACCATGGCCTCCAGACGGCCCTCCTGTATGCTGCGATACACGCCTCCTTCCCTGTAATCACTCGTCACCCAGGCGTGTGGGGCCCAGCCCCGAGAAGCGCTGAAATCCTCCTACCAACTTAGCGACTAATGCACGTCGTAGTACCCATTAGACTTAGCCAGGGTGCACACTGACGTGGCGAGACATGGAGGCCCGTCAGTTAAAAAATAAACGCAGACGGAGATTGGAGATGAGAGATTGCCTCGTCTAGACAGGGCTAAAATTCCTCCTGGAGCGTGATCCTCAACAATAGCTGAAGTGGGTTAGGAGTTAATATTAGTCATTAGTTGGACGGACGCTGGAGGTACCGATCTGCTAGTGCATGTCTGGGTGGTTAGTTATGGTAATTCCTGGCATGGAGAAGGCGGAATCGTCCCCCATAGGTAGGTTTACTCCCAGGTGTTTGATTTGTACGCTACCATGATTTAAGTTAAGATTGAATGTAGTTTTTATAATCATTAATTTAGATATAACATAATGTCGGATACTTCTACCCTCCCCCCACCACCCTTCAACAGAACATCTGCGATTCTATTTAATTTCAGGCTTCGTAAAATGATAGACTTTTTCAATTATTGTTCCTTAAGAGCTCTAAATTCGCATTCGCCCCCTTTGTAGCGTGAATCAGTGACTTTTACAATAAATATAAGTGATAAGACAAAATCTTAATTAATACGCGTCTAAATCTTTGATGTTAATCTTAATTTTTCTTTAGTTATTTGTAAATTTAATTCTTGTAACTAGAAACATTTGTTGTGAGATTTGATTGCTAATTCTTGTTTTCTGATTCAATAATGTTCTATTATAAAATGTTGAGGCTATTCGCCCTCCTGTGATATGATCTACAGGGAGGGTCATAGGGTACGAGTTACCTTTCTGGTGCAGACCATGGGCGCCTTGAATGTTGAATAGGGTAAACTATCATGTATTCATTCGGTGTTTCAAATGTACTAGGTTATATTTTTGGCAATAAGAATACAAACATAACTATTTACTCCGAGACAGTACCTTGCGAGTTGGGAGCCTTAAGGGCTGATTTAAGTACTCGTGCTAACGTTTCTGACGTCTTGGAGGACGCTAGTCATCGGGGATGTCCCTGAGAGCCGACGCTGGTACATAGATGTATTTGTTGATCTGAGTGTGCCGGCGGTAGGTTGAGGTCTGGTAAGTTGGGTGGCCCTTTTCCGGGCTCATTCTAGTTTGCGTGGTGGACTCTGTTGGCTTCCTGCTGCTGGTTGGCCCTTAGTCCTCGATGAAGACTCTCTACGACGGACTGTTCCGGGGTTTTCTCCCCGGTGACGTCACGACTGACTCACTGACTGGCTGACTGACTCCCACTCTTGGTATCGCACTTCGCGCCCCGACTTGGTGATACAACTGATCTCCAACTGACTCACGATACGACTGATTAACTTCGTCGTGGTGCTCCGGCGAGCTCTCACCCGACTGTCGCCTTCCGGCGCCATCTACTTCTTCTCGGGGTGGCGCCCCTCGTTATGAAGCCACTACTCGACCCCTGCTCTCGGTATCGCACTTCGCATCCCTACTTGGTGGTACGACTGTTCTATTCCCGTCACACGACTGACTAACCTCGCGTCTCGGCATGGCGCTCCTGGCAAGCTCTCACCCGCCTGTCGCCTCGCGGCATGGCTGCCGCACAACTGACTCTACATCACTGATTCTGCAGGGGTCTGAACCCCGGCCTCAGTTGACTGACTCACTTGAATGCCTCGCGTCTCGGTATGGTGATACGACTGAAACGACTGAACTCGATGTGGGGCTCCGGCGAGCCTCCCCACCCGACGGCCACCCCTCGGCGCGGGGTATCACTGCCTGACTGATACTCATCCCCTCCTTGTCCCTCAAGTTGGTTTTTAACCTCTCTCGTCAGCCCCTAAATCATCACATGTACTTCACTTGTTGTGGGGAGGGGGGTTTGACTGCGCCCCTATGGCCAAGCATTGTCAGCTCGTCTTACTCGTCTAACTAGAGGTGTGTTGGCACCACTCTAGCTTACCTCGACATTTCCTTGACACGTGTGTCATTGTTCTCTCATGTTTTGCTAGGGGAGGGGGGGACCGCGGCACAACTGCCAAGCTCTGTCAGCCCTTTTCTTGTATATCTCACCTTCAGGTTCAGTCGGCAATATTCTAGCAGCCACCCTCCTTGGCATGTGTCTTAATTCCCTTGTGGGAGAAAATTGTTAGTTTACCTCGGCATGACCTGGGCACGCGTTAATGGCTTGTCCGCCCTCTCGGCCGACCTGGCCTGGCAGCATATGTCCCATTGCGCGTGTTATACTGAAGGCCTNGGGGGGGGGGGATGGTGTCGGCGGTGCGTCTACTTACAACGTACAATATGCGGTATGCGTCATTGTATTGCGTTGTTTGTTTATACTTAAATGGGGGAGCTTCGCTGGTTCCTTTCCCATTCTGTTGTCTTCTTTAGTCGAAGGCGTATGCTATAAATCAGCTTGAGTGATAAGTAAATTTAGAGTGGTTTTGAATTTTCTCCCGTATGTACACCTTAGTCTTGTATGCAACTGAGCCTACAGGTCTTGGAAGATTCCTCCTCTCATCTATTAATGAAAACCAAGTGAGCGCACTTTAATCATTTCACAGGCCATTCTGTTGCAGTAATGTTCAGAAATATTTTTCCTGGTCAATGAATAGCAAAATTCAAGAAAGTAATAGATTAAATTTAAAATATTGATCTTTAAATATTATATTATATATACAAATTAATACTACATTTAACTATATAATAAATTAAATTATAAAAATACTTACTATGTCCTATTTTGACACACCAACACAAATAAATAAATAAATAAATAAAGCTGTTGGAATCATATTGTCCGTGAACTGTGAGGGACAGAGTTCCCCCAATGCCTCAGGTGTCTCGTAGAAGTGACAATATATAATAGTTATTACAAGAGCGCGTTCGACTTTAGTTAAAATGTAGACTGTTATAAGAAGTGTTTGTGCTTTGGCCACATTTGGGGCAAGTGCTGATTTCGTTGATTTTTTACGTAAAAACAAGTAGATGAGTCTAATTCCCTATGCTACTCGTTAAAAAAAAAGCTGTCCACTACATATTGCAACCTATAGATTGTGACGGAAATCATAGAAATATCCTTGAATTTGTAAAGTAATTACGTCTCTCACAATGCTATGCCGTTCCGTACTGATGCAACACATCTCAAGTGAAGAGCGCGGTTCAAGAAATTTCGAGAAGTAACACACGAAATAGTACGCTTCCTAAGAAATAATATTTTGCTGTAGATCTCTAAGGTAAGTTTGAAGGTGCTGACTCAATACAAGACTAGACGTTTCCTCAACAACATTTTTATAGTTGAGGACTCAAGGAATAGGCCTACTTTGTAAATGCTGTCGTACGTTGGTGGATTCAAAAGAACAACGGACCTATTTAAATCTTAATGGATTTAATTACATGTATTTATTATAAAATATGAAAAAGCCGGCCAATGGGATGTAATTTTTTTTAAGTTAACAAAACGTGCCAAGGCGCCGATTTTCGATCAGTACTACGCTACAAATATTGAGAAATCTTCGACTAGAAATGCCATTGGCTAATAACACCAATGAGTTGCAGAGGTACGTGCAAGTGGCCAGAACTGCAGTTACTGCGGCGCGAAATCACGCACTGTTAAAAGTTTTTCATTAACTATCGAGTTCCATACGATATGTACAGTTAAAATAAGAAAACCCTTCCAAATAAGGAGTAACAAATAGGAAAGGAATTGATTTAGCTACTCAGGAGTCATGGAACCTCTCCTGTCACTATGATGTCGGAGATTAACAATGACGGCGCTACAGGACGCTTTATTCGTCATTATAACCGTAAACTGATATCGTCACGGAAACTAGCCATTCAGATTTTTGGCAACTTTTCAAAATCATAATATAGTAGCAATCACCTGTAACAGACAGAAGCACATCCAGCACCCAGTAATTTGGAAATTGAAAGTATGTGTAAGCCAATTTAATATAAATTCTGCTTGTATCCTATTTGACATGCAGATCGTTTGCTGATAACTAAGAAAGTCAGCTACAATAATTTTTTTCATGTTGAGAACACGCCTAAGATTATACGATGTTAAAATGTTATATTTATTTCACATAGCGACACCCACATTGCTAAAAATAAATATTTTTAAATGATACTATCCAATAAGCTACAGTTACAATAAAAGAAAATGAGCAAATCTACAGAACGTTTATTATATTCACAGAAATGTATTTGAAATTCACGGAAAATTCATTCCACAGGAAATAAAAATTAACCCATAGTGTTGATGAAGCTTNATTCACAGAAATGTATTTGAAATTCACGGAAAATTCATTCCACAGGAAATAAAAATTAACCCATAGTGTTGATGAAGATTCATGAACATTTTTGACGTGACAACGTCTTATAATTCGATAGAGCCGGCTGCACGCACGAAAAAACATGACTCATGCGGCGTTACCTCGCTCTGAGGCGTTCCATGTAAGGCTTGAAGTGCAAGCGAGAGCGCGGAACGAGCGAAAAAGAAGCACAATCGGCCTTTG
>NQII01003431.1:61980-98140 GCA_002778355.1 Clitarchus hookeri | reverse complement strand
TAAAAAAAAAATTGACATAATTGTATTTATGCGTACAAATAAATCTCACTTGATCAATTTCATTGTGATTTCCAATTACCTCCTTCTCTATATACATACAAATCTATTAAACAAATGAAATTAAAATTTTCCTTTGAAAAATGCTACCATTCCATCAGTATTTTCGTAAGACGTTGTCACGTTCAACTATCGTCAGTAAACCGACTTTACAGACAACCAATTTTTTTACCAGAATTTCTACATAATTACAACATATTTTCTAGGAGTGTGTGAGCGTGTGTAAGACCCCAATCAGCGCAACCGTAGCTAATGAAGAATCACAACAAATTATTTCTTAACGCCACAACCCTCCAACGAGAAACTATAATTGCGAGATAGTACTGTCTGCCGTGAAAAATGGAAAAGCCTCTGAACTAACTTCCTTATTTTAACCTAACGCTCGAAGGTGAACAAAATTAACAGAAAATACGAAAAAAACTTTTCAGTAACATGTGTGTGTTTATAAATGCATAGTCTACGTTATTTTAATATTGTGTTCGTATGATCTAAAAGATAACAAGTAATTATCAGCCAAATTCAAATATTAATTGATTTTTTTTTTCAATTATATGTTTATAGAGTTATAGGTGCCGTTGTGGCGCTTCATTTCGCCCCCTCCCCCTCTTCCGATATAATGGTATGTGTTTATATATGAATACATAGTTTTTAATATCAATTTAGTGTTTATTTCGCATGTGCGAGGTCGTGAGCTGTGACGACCAGGCATGTGTTATGTAGGAGATGTGTTCTGTGAGAGAGATGCCCCCTTCCGTGTGCTATGGAGAATTGGATCCGAAGGCGGCTTCAGGGTGGTCACAACAAGGGTGCTGCCTGGGGTTGACAAGCGCCCCCTGGGGCTGGGAAAAGGGGAAGAGTCGAAAAGGGGTGGGGTGTTTACGGCCCCTGACCGCAGCACAAANGCGGGCCAGATATTCCCGGAGCTCAACGTTACTGCGCGCTAATCCCAGGCCAAGTACACCCTCTCCCTTGTTGGCGATGTCCAGCTAAGCCAGCACAAGATCTTAACATGCTTAGGGGTCTCGGATCACAATAAATTAATTATTTATGTAATTGTACTAAATATTGTTCAACTCGAACGCATTGTATGTAATGATATTTTCCCCCGAATGAAAAAAAGTTTAGCACTTTACATTTTTAACCCTTTCATGCCCTTTGTAGACAATCGTCAACATGTCGCACACGAAGCTTATGTTTGACCGGCACTGTACTCTACGAGGCTCAGTGCCAAATGATGTTCCCCGTGAGCAGCTGATCCCTAAACCTTGCTACTGCGCTACGTTATGACTGGTTCATGTAACTGATCATCAAACACAGACACTACAGATTATTATTTGTGATAACGAAACAAGTTCTTTGCCAGCTTAAGTACAACACGATTCAAAAAATTACTAATTTGCAACACAACTAATTATAAATTAATTTTGGGAATGAAATGGTTAAATAATTTGATGTCAAATGCAAAATTATTCTGTTTTGCTGCAACCATAATAACAAACGCTAACAAAGTTGTACACACGGGAAAATTTACATCTTAAACTTATGCCGTGGGCCACTGCTTGGCATACATGAAATCGCCAAATAACAGTTCGTGCATATAAAAAAAAAATTTCAAAAAAGGAAAAATGTCTTTACATGCAACGTTTTGTTTTTATATATGGCTTGTTATTTGGTGGTTACATATGTGGTACGCGATAGCCCATGGAATTAGTTTACTCAGTAATTTTTTTTATCTTTACGACCTAGTATTTGTTATTATGACTGCAACAAAGCGAAAGAATTTTGTATTTGACATAAAATCATTCAAAAAACATGAAGCGTTATTTTTTTTATTCGAGGAAAATGTCATCGCATACAATGCGTACGAGTAGAACAATGTTTGTTACAAAGATTAAATTATAAATTTTTTGTTGTACGACACCCTTAAAAGATAAAATGTTTTTATTATTCATACTTCTGGTGGCTAACTTGACACACCAACCAAAAAATTCACCAAAGTCCTGGGACGTAAAACAACTAGTATAGAATAAAGAACCAGAATTGTCGCCAGGTTTAATTATCTTTATCAAATAAAGTTAATATATATTTAACTGAATCGAAACACTAATATTTATTTCAAGGTTGAAGATTTTCGAAAGCCATATACAGGGTGGAACTGAACTATACCGACAAACTTCGGCAGGGGATTTCTCATCATGAAATACGTCGAACATAAATACACAACATATAGCCTTAGTATATTCCGAAGGGCTGTATCATCGTTGAGAGTGTAGTTGAAACAGATTTTTTTGTTATCAACACAGACAAAATGAACCATAAATATCTGACTTTCTAGATACTACATTATTAATCGACGAAGTAAGAAGCACTTAAATTTGTGCACCAATATCAACCCCTGTACATAAAAAGGGGGGAGTATACACCAAATTTGTGAAAATAAAAATTTCACTGTATAACTTAGTTTATTTGTTTCCTGTGGATTTTTAAACTAACGTACATGGTGAACAAAAGTTCCGCTTTGTGTTTTAAGCTAAATGCTGCCGTTTTCTACAAAGTAATTCATAATATTCCAACAGTGAATCCCAACGTCTGGCACATAGCAACACATTTGCTGTTGGTGCATGACGTTGCTGTTTTAAATGACGCCACGTGTTATTGGAACAAATCGTGTCTCATGTGTTATCCATACCAACCCCAACGAACTAGAGCTAATATGCACAAGAAGGGTACGTGGTGGCGCAGTGGTGAGACTGCTCGCCTCCCACCACGGCGAGTCGAACTCGATTTCCGGAGGGGTCGACACCAATTTTCGTAACTGGGAAACGTGGCAGACGTCGCCACTGAGTAATTGCCCAATGGCTTTCTTTTTGGGGGGGGGGGCACGCCCGTTCCACTACCATGTAATTTCGCCATTGCACCATCTCCAATCCACGCCACCTTCATCGGCTTTGAAGACATCCGCAATTTAAATCCGCCGAAATATGTTACTTACTCTTATCACTGAAATGAAAATGAATGGTTGCAATAACAACGGCATGGTTTAAGGTTTACACTTTTATTTCGCAAAAGAAGAACTGATTCTTTGTTGAAGAACGAACAATTATTCATCAACACACATCAAACCGCCTTGCAGAAACTGCATGAAGTGACGACCACCCACATCATTACAGAGACGGCAACGACGAAGAATCTATGTGCGAGCTCTCCGAAATAAACCGGAAGTATGGGGAATGCTATCGCAAGCGGTCTGTATTCTTGAAAACAAATCGTCTGTGCGTTGTACTGAAGTCTCGTTTACCATGCTCTTAACATGGCCCCATAAGAAAAAAATCCAATTGGTTCAAGTTTGATTAACCGAGGTGGCCAATTTTATGGACCACTTAAAAAAACAGCTGCTTCAACTTAACTTTCAAGGGTGGTTGCACCCCTTCGAAATAGACTCAGGCTATAATAGGTCGTGTATATTGACATACACTAAAAGTTTGCAACAATATATTTTCGACCTCTTTTTTGACGAGGAATCACCTCCCGACGTTTGTCGCTAGAGCTTAATTCCACTCCACAATGTATAAGTGCCATTTGTATTCACTTTATGCACCCTTTACAGGAATACGTACATTTTAACATGTGGTTAAATATTACTTTCAAAGTAGTTTAAACCATAAAGATATTCGCAGTTTGATGCCGGGTGTTTTTTTTAACAACATCGACCAACACCGGAAAGTTATTCCTTACGAAAAAAGGACGAAAATACATTAATCACTTTTCCCTTAAAGTAATTATCACGGCAGTTAGTTATACGCTCCCAAAATTCGGACTTTTAATGCTCTTCGTTCAAAATATCAGAAACCACTTGCGATTAAGCAACAAACAAGTTAAAATTGTGTTTTATTGAACGCAGATATTATATATCTGTAAACGCGGTTGGCAATCTCATCCCCCTTCATGGTAAAAATCGGGGTTGGCTTCTTATTTTTGAATGGAACTTTGTAACCCTAAGTTGCGTGATTTTAAGACATCTTAAGAATCATCATATCTATATTTAAAAAAGAGGAATCGTCGGAAAACTCTCAGGTGAACAGTTTTCGAGAAAAAAACAATTCTAACTCTTAAAACAGAATGTTTTTTTCCTGAGAGGTAGGCAGTACACCAATCAAGGGTAGAGTGTTCACGGTGAAGTGAGCACTTTTGGAATCAACCTTTGTAAAAGGCCACTGCTCCTACTTGCGTACATATTAACGCAGTTCCAGGTTTTAATGTGGAATTTAAAGTGTTGAGTAAATATTCGTGAATACTGAAATTATTTATTTTGCTTTAATGCGTGTAGGTGCAAGAATCAGCAAATCTGTAAAATATTTACTTTTATAATAGTTTTACAGTTTCATTTGACAGACGCCGGAATAAAGTAATAAGGTTCGTGGAAATGTTAATTTTACACATGGTGGAATAATACACAAAGCGCGTACAAGTAGATCTTATGCAGGGCTTTCAAAAGTGCTCAGTTTAGCGTGATCAGCCTTTAAGGCGTTTTTAATTAGAATTCTGAGGGCTTGCACAGCTCCCTTATAAATCACTTTAGGGGGGAAGTGTTCATATATTGTGTTATATTTTCGTGAGTAATAATAACCAGACGGAGTTTGCCGGGGTTGATCAAAAGCACCCGATATAATACTAACAAATTATTATTATAAAATTATACTTCATGCTTGGCCAGAAATTCGTTGTATATGAGTGCATGTATACGTATATTGTCAAATGGTACTAATAACGAGTGTTCTTCGTCGACTGGTTAATGTACGTGACTATCATAGTTAGCTATACAATTGTTATTAACATTATGTTTTTGTGGTATGTTGCACCCTGGGTGGGTGTACCACATACTTGCTTAGGTAACAGGGTAATGAGCTGGAACCCGTTGGTTATTATTGTCTCTAAAGTGTAAACCTGGAATTTATATCCTATTGTAGAGCATCGAAGAAATGTTTTGGTAGGGGGAATACGAGTATCTCGTGGAAAGCGAATGGCCCGTACGGTCTATTTGATTGTCATTTTCTAATGCACTATGATAACTAGTTTTTAGATTGTCGCGAAATAAAGTAATAAGTATCAGGGTTTGAGACGAAGCAGCTTATTGCTGTGCNGGTCTATTTGATTGTCATTTTCTAATGCACTATGATAACTAGTTTTTAGATTGTCGCGAAATAAAGTAATAAGTATCCAGAGTTTGAGACGAAGCAGCTTATTGCTGCGGGGAAAACAAGCTAATTTTAGTAATTAAAAGTGCGGTCGTTATAATTATATACCATGAAATGCGAATCTGCGGAAGGTATAATCGCTTGCTGGTACGCAGTATATATTTTTTAATGTGTGTAATGGATATTCCATATTTAATCTGCGCCTCGCGAGCTAAGCAAGCAAAATGAGCTATGAAAGCTAGTTANTGTGTGTAATGGATATTCCATATTTAATCTGCGCCTCGCGAGCTAAGCAAGCAAAATGAGCTATGAAAGCTAGTTATCATTAAGTAAACCTGTCACATTCGAACGTTTCAAACAGTTTAGGGAACAAATCAAACGGAGATGCTGCGACTGTTTTATTTAACAGCGTGTTATAAAAAAATTGCAACCTTGATATGAAATTAAAAACTTTGAGTGTTACGCCTTCGTGCCTTAACAAGTTGGGGCGGCAGAGAATTTCGNTGTGTGTAATGGATATTCCATATTTAATCTGCGCCTCGCGAGCTAAGCAAGCAAAATGAGCTATGAAAGCTAGTTAGCATTAAGTAAACCTGTCACATTCGAACGTTTCAAACAGTGTAGGGAACAAAACAAACGGAGATGCTGCGGCCGTTTTATTTAACAGCGTGTTATAAAAAAATTGAAACCTTGATATGAAATTAAAAACTTTGAGTGTTACGCCTTCGTGCCTTAACAAGTTGGGGCGGCGGAGAATTTCGACGCGAGTGCAGAGCTGTGGGTTGAAGTTGCAGCACACACCGTTAACTGCGTCCGAAGCTAATCCACCCAGCCGTTCTTAACCCAGTGACTTAGTTAGAAAAACTGTTCGGCGCCACCAGCCACAGGCGGGGAATTTCGGATACCCACGTCCGCCCTGGAGAAAATGTTCCAGCATTTGCTAAATGCAGCAAGAAGTGCAGCTAGCTGCTGTGTGATGCTCGTATGGAGGATGTACTTGATTGAGAAAATTAGCTAAGACGGAATTTTAATCACGGAACTCCTTGGCAAAACTTCGCTCCCGTGTACTTACCAATAGGCTTACTATTTTTGTGCAGAAACTATAAAAAAAAAAATTTTTCTCATAAACTACAACACAGCAGGAAAATTCTAGATATCCTGAAACACTTCAGCAATCAAATTGCAGTCTTGTCCTTACACAGGAGCCGGCAAGCCATTTGCGTGGTCTATGAAGACGAGGTAACAGCAAAATCGTTCTTTGTCTTCGAAGGGAAGCGTACTGTGTGCGTTAAGTGCACAGGCTGCAATGAGAAACAACCAACTCGTATTGCACATTTTGTTCAAAATGCAGTGCCCGGTAACTACAAACGTAACTAGTTGCCTGCTTGATTTTAAATTATTTTACCACAACGCGAAGTATGTATATGTAAACAGTAATTTAAGTGTGTGTATATCACACAGTTAACCAAAACCAAACCAGCAATTTAAATAATTAAACAAAGTTAGATGAAAGTCAACAAACTAACTCATAGCAAAGTGTAAGTTTTTTCCTTAAATGAAAAAAATACGTAGCTTTTTAACGAAAACATGCATACGATTTCGTTGTATCAAACAAAAATACAAAAAAAAAAACACTTCTTTGTGTGCTGTAATAGACTGGAAAGTTTAACTGATATGAACGCGCGTCTAATGAAGCCCATTTCATTGTTGACCAACTCAAATTATTTCATTACTACATATGGATATTTTATTACTTATAATGTATGCAAAACGTTATTGTGATTTCGACGGAAAATCGCAGAAGTATATCCAATCGGGGTATAAAATATTAGTTTCTTCATATAGTCTTATTTTGCAGTCTACAAACAAAACAATAACGTAATATAAAAATTGAATTCTTTATTTTGCACAACTTTTAATTTACAGACACCCACAACTAAAAAAATTATATTTTTGCCTAGGGTAGCGTTAAAAATTTTGATTTATATAGATATATATACAGAGACACACACACGCACGCGTTTCTTTGACTCATCACATGTGGTATGGGGACCGTCACAAGATATTCTCGGATATGATTTTTTTTTTATCTACGAAAAAACAACTTGGGCGATAGTTGGGTAAAGCAAACACTTTGCAAGTGTACAATTTTTTATCAGTTACACGTTTACACTAGGCAACAAGAAATTATACGTAACCATGTTGGCACAAGCTGTTCACGTTAAACTGGGCGCTTTCGAAAACCCTGCTTATGATCTACTTGTTTATTCTCATTCCATGTGTAACGGCCAACAACCTATAGAGGACTGATCAGGCGCGATAAAAGATTTGAAAACAGTTCGCTAGAACTTCGTAAGAGCAGTCATCTCTACCACTACGGCGTGATTATTTGGCAACAAAGGAGCACGTTTATGTAGCAAAACCTTGTGAATTTTTTTACACTAAAATATTTCCAATATAATTTTTGTGCTTGACGGAATTTCAAATTCCTGTTTTAGAACTTCTCGCCATATAAATGGGATTTGTATATTATGAGATATCCGAGCTTGTGCACGCCAAACTCAGTAGTGACAAAAACGTCTCACTTTTCAACTAAATCCACTTTTAAGATATCATTGACATAACATTTAAAAACGACTGCTTCCAAATTTCATGCAAAATTTTGCCCTCTACCTTCTGACACAAAATAGTTAAAAGTAAACTTGGCATGTAGATTAAAAATTTTGTTTTTTTAAATTTCGTAACGAATTAAAGGATATTCCCCTTATTTTTAGCCGATAGCTTCCACAGTCTTAAAAGAGTATAAAATGTGTCTCGGAAATATATAATTTTTTTTTCAACATGCACCATGAAAGTGCGTGTAAAACCACTCAAAACGTGATNTATTGTTTTTTAAATTTCGTAACGAATTAAAGGATATTCCCCTTATTTTTAGCCGATAGCTTCCACAGTCTTAAAAGAGTATACAATGTGTCTCGGAAATATATAATTTTTTTTTCAACATGCACCATGAAAGTGCGTGTAAAACCACTCAAAACGTGATCAGATGTTTGGCAGCACTACAACTTTTCTACAGGATTTCCAAACGGCGGGAGAGCAATCACTGGCACATATTGTACGTATTAAGTACCTAAAAATAATGCAAAATTTTCTTCAGGGCCTTTCAACACTACATTCATGGCTTAAGTGTTCAGTTTTAGTGTTCTTAAGTCAACATGGAGAGAGAGTAACGGTAAATTACATAACTTGCTAACTTCTACCAGAACTCGTTGCTACAAAAATAGGCATTATATAATTGTGATAAATATTCACTGCCTTTAAATAAGCGACTATTATTTTACGAATAACTATTTAACTATGATGATAGGAAATGTGTATATCTCGGGAACACCATAATCTCGAGATAGGTGGGCGTCGCAAGCGTTTGCTTGTTAGTACACGCGTATCAAACTATATACAAGGTTGCCTATGTATAGGCGGTCGCCGCATGACGCGCCAGTTGCGTTCGCCTTCGTGGTATGCAACTTGTTGTGACTTCAATTTAATTTAAAAAATACTATATGAATGTTACGAACCTTTTTCTTCAAGGGTTTATTGTTTTTTCATTAGCCCATAGACGTCATGGTTTGAATTTGGACATGTAGCATAAAAACATATTGTATAAGCTGTTCACGGTAAAGTGAGGACTTTTAAATAAAAGTATTTGAGGTCTACTTTTCTCCTGAGTTAAAGTCATTTCGCCATAAGTAATATATACATTGCCACGGACCAGATCACTTTCTTCATGTGCCATTCAAGTGAAAACCTTGATTTATTAGGCACTAAAATGTGTTACTAATATGCCAATGCTTACGTAAAGTGTATAAAGCATAAAATTCCTACTTGATTCGGCATGAATTTATACATTACACTCGCAAAGAGCGTCAAGACGTAGAACTACTTTTCTTAATTCGCTGCCAACTTAACTAATAACTTGTATACCAGTGTGTGCGTTATCTTATACGCAGTTAGAGGGGAGTGATTTTTTTTCAAAGGTTGATTTCAGAAGTGTCTCTAGCGTTAACAACCAACGAATGACAAATTTTCCATACTATGTTTAGGTTAGAAATTTCCATTAGGATTAAGGAAGTTAAATAAAAAAATTTTATGTTGTATTTAATGTATAATTATGCTTTCGGGGCTCTCATAACACCGCAGAGACTACAAGACGTACAGTAAATCTTAGGCAGATACGCCAAGCTGATGTACGCTGTACTTGGTGTGTGAAGGCGAGGGCAGCAGAAGTCTGCTCTAAAGGCCGTAGGGCGCACGCAGGTAACTCGAGAAGGTCAAAGTTCAGCGGCGAGGGCCTCCTGGAGTTTTCACCTTTTATTTCCAACCTGCCTCTGCGAACAATGTTTTTTTTTGCTTCCCGCGCTGAAATTTTCTTGTAACTTCCATTCATACTGCGAGGGTTATTTTCAGGTTCGTTAACCAAACGGGTTGTGCTGCCTTCTGTGTTTACGCCTTGGGGACTTTCGCTATCTAAATCTGTTTTGTTGCGAGTATTCTTGCATGTTCGCTACGCCCCGATGACTTTGAAAGTAATTAGGCAATATTCCAAACAAAAGATTTATTTTCCTCTACTTTAATTCTTCCGCACATATCTTGCGACACAATGGTTTTCATATACGGCAAAAACCAGAACCAATTTACAGAAACTGCATGCTTCCGACATATACTTCGGTTTAGATAAGGAACTATTTCCCAAAATGTGAGAAGGCAAACAATTTGAAAAAAAAAACTATTATAAAAAATGTTATTTTGTGAACTTGAAAGGACTGGAAGTGTGATGTTCTAGATACGCACTTTCCGTGTATTAAATTGTGTAACACTTAAGTGACTAAACTATTGTTAAGATGATATACTATTAAAAGTACATTTCGACTTCTTATACAGTGGTAGAGATGTAAACTCATTTCTTGTTGTAAAAACAAAATTTATTAATACAGGATCTAAAATATTCGTTTACTTCTTTACTTAAATTTATAAAATTTAAAATATAAATCGAGATTATTAAAATTAATACAACCGTATTCGCCAGCAGAACCTCATAGAAAATGTAGCGTCTACTAATTAGTTTATTTGATGTAGGGACATTAAATCACTGAATATACGGAAGCACACACTCCCAAAATTATGACGCAAGGAACCTACCTCTTTAAAAGGAATGCGATAGTGAATGGTTTCGCTATGGTATAACCACACAATTATAACCCTTGCTAGTCGAAGACCACAGATCACGTTGCTGCCTAGGAGTATACGGACTACTATTTTGCAAGCAATTAAAAAATATTCTGTAACACAAACATGATAAGTTATTTGAGCTTACACATGCGCATTTATAACAGACCCGATACGGAATATTACAGGAAATCTATACGATCATTTAAAGAATTACATTAAGTTCAGAACTAACATATCTCTTTGAACATTTATTTCGGCCATAATGCGAAACCTTGTATGGAAACGATCTTATGTGAAAATCAATCTTTTTTACAAGGTCTTCGCTAACAGTATTAGTCCTAGTCAAGTGTTTACTTCTATTTTCTGTTGGTGAAATATTGCTAAGGGAGAGCTTCGCTAATCTCTTGACTCCAAACAAACAAATCCCGTGAAATTAAACAAAGGCTTTCTGACACATGTCAACTTTTCCAGTCGATATATGCAACTAGAACATTTCAACTTACAGTTTTTAGCATCTTCTGCGAAATGGAAAGTATTACTGTAGTGCGAAATTTAAATGTGTAAATAATTTTTTCTTGTTCGCGAAGCATAAACATATGCAATTTATATTATGTCACTAAGACCACTGTTATTAAAATTTTTACTAAACAGTTACCCTGGAGTCTTCAAATATAAGCAAGTATAATTATTTTTTCCTTATTTTAAAGCTTGCCTGCTTAACTTGGTTGAAGAAGGTTTGTGACACGCTCGAAGAATTCGGCAGACTCAAAGAATGAAAATGGTGAATGCAGCAAGGTGGAATCTGCAAGATGAGTAATGAAAATGAGTGATTGCTTAGGATTTCTAGAAACTGCTTGTCTATAGGAATTCTGCGAATAGCCTAATGTGTGAGCGAGAGACCCCAAGTCACGTGAACTTGAGACGGGTAATTGTAGTTTATAGCTATTCTCATCCGGATAGAAACCAACACTTGGAATCATTATTGGTCTTGAATATTATAGATAATGCAACGAGCATTTTTATGTTATACATATACTAGTAATATGTGATAATTAAGTATAATTTTTACTTTAACTGACTGCGGGCACAGCATAAAATCATGTGTTGATATATTTCAGGAAATAAAACCAATCAGTCTATGGTATACTTGAACAAATATATATATATTTTTTGTTACTAAACAAATAGCAAAAAATTGTAATTCTTAAAGTTTTTAATTAATTGTTTAATTAGCATGGTTAGTGGACGCTATAAAGTGTGCATTATTTACATTCATTATACAGCTAGACTAAAAATACCGTGAAATTGGATGCCTGGGATTTAAAAAGGTGGTTTTAATATACCTATTAAAAGTGTATAACAATACAGCCCTGTGTAACTAAAATATTTCAAAATCTCAGGGCTGTAATTTTTCTTTTAATATAAACACTAATTAAAGAAATTATAGATTTTTCAAACGTGGTGGGCAATATAAAAAACTGTACACGTGGCTACACAGTTCAGCAAAACCGATGTAATTTCCGGAAATTGGTGATAATAACTTTTAAATTGCCGTAAATTTTGATTATAAAAGAAAAAAAAATGATTGACGGCTAGTGAAAATTATTTGAACACATTCATAGACATAACAGTGGTTGCTGTGAGCTCACTGCTATATATAGCTCTGGCAAGCCTATCTGTGGACCAAGACATTCCAAGTCTCACTGTACTATTTAAAATACACGTGGTCCGAACAGGGATTCAAACAAAATTCGTATTTTTACTCATTAAGTCCGCCATCAATGGGAAGGCGCAAGTCGGAAAATGTCCTTATTTTTCAAGTCGTATATCCCAAATCGCTAACGAGTGTGGGAATTAATAATAATACACCACCATATACACTGAAGAGCCAAAAAAAACTGGTACACCTGCCTAATATCGTGTAAGAGCCCCCGCGAGAACGCACAAGTGACGCAAGACGACGTGACATGGACTCGACTAATGTCTGAAGGTATGCAGGATGCAATTCACACCATGAATCCTGCAGGGCAGTCCACAAATCCATAGGAGTGCGAGGCGATGGAGATCTCTTCTGAACAGCACGCTGCAAGGCATCCCAGATATGCTCAATAGTGTTCATGTCTGGCGATTTAGGTGACCAATGGAAGTGCCTAAAGTCAAAAGAGTGTTTCTGGAGCCCTCGGTAGCAAGTCTCGACGTGTGGGGTTTCGCATTGTCCTGCTCGAATTGTCGACGTCCGTCGGAATGCACAATGGACATGAATGGGTAAAGGTGATCGGACAGGGTTGCTTACGTATCTTTCACCTGTCAGAGTCGTATTTAGACGTATCAGGGGTCCCATTTCACGCCAACTGCACACACCCCATGCCATGACAGAGCCTCCACCAGCTTTAACAGCCCCCTGTTGACATGTAGGGTCCATGGATTCATGAGGATGTCTCCATACCCGTATACGTCCATCCCCCCGACACAATTGGAAACGAGACTCGTCAGATAAGGCAACGTGTTTCCAGTCATAAACGGTCTAATGGCGGTGTTGGCGGGCCCAGGAGAAGCGTATAGCTTTGTGTCGTGCAGTTAACAACAGTACACGAGTGGGCCTTCGGCTCCGAAAGCCCATATCAATGATGGTCCGTTGAATAGTTCGCGCGCTGACACTTGTTGATGCCCCAGCATTGAAATCTGCGCTCATTTGAGAAAGGGTTGCACGTCTTTCACGTTTAATGATTCTCGTCAGTCGTCGTTTGTCCCGTTCGTTCACGATCTTTTTCCGGCAAAAGCGATGTCAAAGATTTGATGTTTTACCGGATTCCCGATATTCACGGTACACTCGTGAAATCGTCGTACGCTAAAATCCAAATTTTATCGCTACTTCGGAGATGCTATGTCCCATTTATTGTGCGCCAACTATAACACCACGTTCAAACTCACTCAAATCTTGATAACCTGCCATTGTAGCAGCAGTAACCGATCTAGCAAATTTGCCAGACGCTTGTTGTCTTATATAGGTGCTGCCGAGCGCATCGCGTTACTCTGATTGGTTCCATACCTCTGTTATTAGCATACTCACGCCTATACCAGTTTTTTTGGCTCTCCAGTGTAAATAAGTTCTGTAAAATATGTTTCTTGTATACCTAAACGAGGCATATAATCCTGCATAATTTTTTTTTAAGTGTTAGCTACATTTTAAAACTGATCACTACTATAATCTCATAATAACAGTATTGATGCATCCAGTTTGGCATTAGCGAGTATGAAGAATCAAAATATGGACGAGAAGGGCCAGAAATTACAGACATAGTGACAGCTTTAAAATCAAGTAAACCGTAATTTATATTTTAAAGGATTATCAACTTGCAGAGAAATTGTCTCAGAGTGCTTTAATATTGCTTAACTAACTTAACAAACAAGATCTCCAACTAGTGTGTGCAGGAAATTGTGTTATGCCCGTCGAATAAACTACTAATGTTAAACTCACACTAAATGGGAAACGGTATAGAAGTAGACAAACAGAACTAGTTGATTAACTGTTGCCTTCGCTGTTCCACATTGACAAGCAGCTTTTGCAGCAGAAGCGGAAAATAACTACGTATACAGAAGTGAAACTGTTGTTATAGAGTCGCAAACTCCAACTGCACTCCCTCGCAAAATGGATCAGCGTCCTAGCAACACGGAGCTACGTCACCCTTTGATCAGCGCCTAGTAATTAACTCGTTAGATGCTGCAAGAACAACAGGGAACCGCCCCATCGTGGAGAGTGGAGCGGAGCGATTCCGGCGGCTCTTAACATCGAGGTCTTGAGAGACGACGATGGGGAAGCAAGGTAAGCATGGAGCAACGCCAGAAAGAAATAGCGGGGCAAACGAGATCTCCCCGAGAAAACCCGCTGACCTGCGGCATAGCGCGGCACGATTCCTACATGCGTAAGATCCGGGAGCGGCCCGGCCGGGAATCGAGCCCGGCTCGTCCGGGTGGGAGGCGAGTAGTCTGGTCACTACACCACCGCGGCCCCTCGACCCAACGTGATAGACCGTGTCAAGTATGCTAGACGTTAAAGGACAAGCAGGGGCATAAAGGAACCCACGGGCCTCGTGGTTACATTCTTATGAGACTCCTCCATTCCAACTATTACTACACTGTAAAAAGTTGTAATTTTTACTGGGAAATTGTTTGTAATTTTACAAATAGTTGTAACAATATTAAAATTTCTCTTAAAACTAGGCGTGACATAAAGTGTAGTTTCGTGCAAAAAGAAATGTATTTCAAGTTTGAATGACGTTAAACTCTTAAAACAATTCTAATAATCATAATAAAATAACAATTTCAAAAACACGTGACGCTATTACACGTCAACTGTTAATATTCATACCTACGCAGACCTCTTAAAATGAAATAACTGTGTTCTTCTTAACTGAATAACTTCATTAATATTTTGTAGGTATCTATTTGTTTATTTACTATAAAAATAATTTTAAAATTCGTAAGCTGTGTTACTCTTGTTAAGGGTGTGGGATAGAAACTCAAGCGGCTTAGGCTATAATCTCCGTTCTGGCAAAGTGTAACATTGTTTTTTTTTTTTGTCTATTTATATATTGAAATTAAATTTTTCCCTATTCTCCGTTATTAATTCATCAAATTTGTTTTCTACGAGAACAAAATGTCCACTTCTTAATAACGTAAGTTGTAATACAAGCCTATCATTTGTAATATTACAAATATTGTGTTTTGCAGATGTTCAAAGAAAACTATTTGTAGTTCTATAAATGATTTCCTTGGCAACTGGGTTTCCAAGGATATTTTTTTGTAAAAGTACAAAAATAGTGTTTACAGCTTAGAGGAGCGAGTCTTTTTTTTTTTTTTTTTTTTAGGAAAGTACACTCTAAACTTGAAACAGTGAAAATTGAACCAAATCAGAGAAAACAGTGGAAATTAAGCAAGTGTGCCATATAACTAATAAATATGGTGGCTGAATTTCACTGATTTATTTGTGATTCCCACGGAATAATATCGTGAATTCCACGGATATAAGTCACTTTTCCCCAGAATTTGCTTGATTCGCCAGTCAACAGTAGCGTATCATGTGTCTTTCAGTGAATGTTATTTCACTGATTGATATCAATGATTCTGGCTTGGAGTGTAACGATATATTTGGTTATATAGTTAACGACAACTTAAATCGTTGAAATAAAAGCGGGGTTTTTTTTTATTAAAAAGCAATTTTCATGTTTTTATTTTTCAAATAGACCTTTCCGAACCCTACAAGTAGGCCTGAAATGCTTTTCTATGAGCCTGACAAACATTTTTGTCTAAAAACATCTGTGTATGAGTAAATCAAAAGAAAGGACATACCTTTTTGCTTCTCTATACTTGTCTACTCTGTAAAATTATTAAATTACTATTCAGAAGTTTTAAGACGGTATCTGTAATGAAANTTTTCAGAAGTTTTAACACGGTAACTGTAATGAAGAAAATTTTTTTTTCAATGAGCATGAATAAATTTATTGTGTCGTTAGTATCTGAGAAAAGCTAGTTTTTGTTATTATGAAAATTGTAATTTTTCACTACATACTATTTAAAGANTATTCAGAAGTTTTAAGACGGTATCTGTAATGAAATAAAAAAAAATTTTCAAGGAGCATGAATAAATTTATGGTGTCGTTAGTATCTGAGAAAAGCTAGTTTTTGTTATTATGAAAATTGTAATTTTTCACTACATACTATTTAAAGAAAAACAACAATTGCAATACACTAGAGTAATTTTCCAAGTAGATTTATCATCAGATACATTGAACATTCCCACAGACATAATGCTTTAGCTCTTAGCGATCCTTTTTTTTACTATGTCCAATAAAGGAAAAATGTATGTTATTATATAATCACCGGCCTGAGATTTCATTCATATGCATGCGCAACCAAACATGACACGTTACTGTTTTTTAATACTTAATCTTATCAATTGGTATCATAAAATTGCAGTGTTCTGGCATTAAATGAATAGGCCTACGTATTTAGTCCGAAATATTTTTATGCAGTTTTAGGTATAGTTCAGAACGATATTCGCCACATTTTGAGAAAAAAAAAGTTGAAACGTTTCGATTTAGGGCACCGATTCGATTAGCAATAAGCTACAAAATCCTCACTTCATAGGGTTGTTTTTGTTGTCCCGTACGGAAAAGTGTTGAAAATAATTCGAACCATGTAAAAATTTTGAGAACCTAATGGTTGTCTAACGTGACANCCCCGTACGGAAAAGTGTTGAAAATAATTCGAACCATGTAAAAATTTTGAGAACCTAATGGTTGTCTAACGTGACACATCACACTTCCTGGACATAATCAAGCGCCTGAGAAATTATCATTTAATTGGATAGCGGAAGAAAGTAGATTGCACGCAGCTTTAACATTACGTAATTTGTATTATCAAACTCACACCACCACAGTATAGGACAAAATGAAAGCAAATTTATTTTATTTACAGCCTTGTTTAAGTTGGAGCAAAATTAAAAATTTTCCAGTATTACAAAAAAAATTGGATATTAGTTGCGGAAGAATCTTACACGAAGTGCTACAGGTAAAACATTACACATCTTAAATGTAATAAAAATTGTGGACAATACTTTTAGAGCATATGTAGCAGTGAAATTACTGAGTGTTTCACACGCACCAATAACTTCAAGAAGATACCACATTACATTTATTTTATGATATCAACAGCTATAACCATCACTGCCTTTTTCAGGCCATATACACCCTTCATTAACTCGAAATGGGTGAAATTCTTTATAAAATAGCTGAATTGCCGATTATTTTCAAACGTTACAAACATTATATCATTATACATGGGTGTGCTTTTCTTATAAATGAATAAATGTTGTAAAATTCAATAAATGTAATTTTAATTACATAGAAAGAGTTTTAATTATAAAAGTATCCATTATATGTAGTTCTACAGAAGTTTAACACTGTGCATCTTGTTCAGTGTAAAAAAAATTATAAGATAGCCATTAATATGGACTATAGTTTTCCGTTAGTTGCAATTTCAAAATAAATGTAACGCCGATTGAATTTTTTGGCATTCTCTAATGTAGAGAACCTGAATATCATGTAATTGCACTAATAGCCAACTTTACATTCATTATGTTGACATTATTTAATTTACCAGAAGCTTCTCGGAGTTTCGCACCTCAATCGTAGCCCACAGCCCCCAGGAAAGGGCTGCCTCCCTTCTCATTTCTGAGGCAGAGTCGGTATTAAAGCCCAGCACATTTTTCCCCAGGAATGTTCTTCATAATATTTTCCATTCCTTTGTCCCTAGGCTTGCGCGGAATGCGCAGCAGTCCACGCGTGTGGTTTTTAAATTGGTCATGGTGGAAGCGGCGAACTATTTTAAGCATTCCTGGATGTTATTCCAGTGCTTTTATGAAAAATCCTTGATATTCTGCATTTACAAGCACATTTTGCGTTACGCTAAATAAAATTTTACAAATAAGTATAACCACAAAATTGCACAATTGAGTTTTTATTCGTTACATGTGAAGAACGAGGAAATATTAGGGTGAGGAGATATACTTTAAATTGTTGATGTTATCTAATTAGAACACTACAAGATGACATCTCTAGCCGCAGCAAAAAAAGGAGCCCAGATGCAGTATTTCCGAAAGCTAAAAAACTTGCGTCTCCAGAATCTTAATTTTTTTTTTTTATAAATTATAATTGTAGACCATTACATATTTATGTTACACTGCAGTAAAGAATCAAACAACTCAAGTGTTACTGCGTAGTTTTAAGTAAATTGTGGAAATAAAATTCTTTGAGTTATTGTCAATAATAAACAACGCACAACAAAAATTTACACTAATATTTCTTATAAAATCTTTGAAGAGAATTGCAGTATATAAAAGCTTCGTCAGTAATGATTTTTAAATCTTCAATTTCAGATTATTTCTTACTTCTGTATTTTAAAGTCTGATGACTTCGTAAATAAGTCTCCAATTTTCTTATACCCGACACTGGCAAGACGTTAAAAATCATCGAGTCTGGCCGATTAATTCTAATTACTAAACCATGATTCGTTCATGTTGGTAATATTTTATAGCCCTCTATAGCACTTTTAAAAAATAATACTAACACTCGCATTTGTCTAGCTTGAGTGTCTAGTACTTTCCTGTAAAAAAAAAACAAAAATTAAGGGAACCAACTGCTGCACTTAAAGCTGAATATGAAAGTGATGAATTCACCTGAAAATANCTCTATAGCACTTTTAAAAAATAATACTAACACTCGCATTTGTCTAGCTTGAGTGTCTAGTACTTTCCTGTAAAAAAAACAAAAATTAAGGGAACCAACTGCTGCACTTAAAGCTGAATATGAAAGTGATGAATTCACCTGAAAATATAAAAACCTGTGCGTAGCGTAATCTAAAACTTCTGCGTTTTAATTCGCTGCTAAGCGCTGGAACCCGTAAACCAATCTTAAATACCAATATATCACCTCATACCTGACAATGCGTTAAACATGTACAATAAAAATTTTCACCGACATAATTTATAGACATGGACAAAGTATTAGCAATTCTTTGAATCGAAACTTTTACACACGTTATTCATTCCAACCAGATCGACCTTAACTATTGAGTTCTAATGTTTCATTCTGCTTTACTTTAATATTTGTTAGCACAAGAGTAAATAAATTTTATCCGTAATTGAATACTGAAATTTTCATTGCCTTGTCTACAAAACAGAATGATAAATATAAAAAAAAACTGAAAAAATTTGTGTAAAATTAGAAACACACGTAGAAAACTTCAAAAAAATGTATTAAATAAACAAATATACCTCAAACTGCATATACCTCTGTAAGTAAAAACTAAATTATTAATAGAGTATTTACTAAAAGTGAAAAAAATATATATTTAAATCAAATTTTGCAGTCTTTGTGGTTTTGAACTAACAATTTTGATTTTTTTGAGTGATTTTCTCATTTGCCAATTGGTATATCCGAAAGTGTTTCTCAACATATTTGTAATATGTCTATGCCTAACGCTGCTTTATTAAACTAGAAGTGTATTTAATAATAACACTACACTTCTTCTTAACCGTGTAATTGATCAAGAGTCAGAAATTCAGAAAAGGATAGACGTCGTTTGATGCTACTTTCACAGACAAATGTGCATTAAAACAACACACAACAAGATGGGGAAAAGGCATTCATATGCCTTTTAGAAGATCGAAAATGTAAGGTTAAACAAGAGATAAAAATCTGGGCAAAAATATTTATATGGTAACTAGCAGAAGCTATCTGTATGATTACTGTCCCGTGACGACAAAAGACTCACTTGTGTACACTGCACACAACAGTATAAAGCAAAGAAAGGGCCGATGTGTGACACTAAAACGAAACGTCAAATAATGATAGACTGACAGATAAAGGGGTTCGGTATACCTCTGTGTATATAAGGATGTCGTTGCGACAGCTCTAGTACGTGTAAGGAATTTTCTGCGTAGAGCGCCAACCTTAGCTGCGCAGTCACGATCGTTTAAACTGAGCACTAGATTAGTGTGCTTATTGAAAATCAAAATTAGAACCCCTTTAACTCCGTGGTCACTCAAAAACAGTGCGGAAACTGGAAATAAAATCCATTGTAGGGGCGCTTGAATGCAGTCTGACGAGTTACTTTTGCCCGGCCCCGTCCAGGCTGTAAATAGGAATAGACACACACTTGATCTTACCAATACGACGCAACATGTACCTTTTGTACATACAGCCACACAGCCGTCTGGTAGCGAAAAACTTGTGGACAGAACAAACACTTGAACAGCAACAGTAGGAGACAGCATGCTTCTACTCCGAAATGACAACAATGGGCGACCGTGTTTAAAAAAAATGTCTGGGGGTTTAATTGAGCCCAGAATAACTTGACTTTTCCCAGAAAAGAAAACAAAGTACTTGATCCAGATGATATTAGAAATTAACAAATAATTTGTGGCTCCGAATATATTGACAGTGTCATTAGAAATTTCTGCTCTGGGTAGTGCTTTTTGAAACACTAGTGCCCTCGTGATGGTTCAGAATTAAAATACTTAAAATGTTCAAAAATCTCGCCAAAAATCTCTAATATTTCTTCAAAAATAATTACTTTTAATAAAACGTTTGCAATTAGCTACCGGCAGAGCAAGTATTCGCTTCAGGTTTGCCGTAGAAAATGTCAAAAATGGTAGTGTACTTAAGAAAAACATCATGGTGGCGTGAGAAAATGTTCTAGAAGGTCGTACTAACGGTGTTAGTTTAAAAACTTATTTTGAATTTCTTAGCTGGAATAGGTGGTCAAAACGTAAAATTTGGAACATTTTGAAGTTCCCGATGATCAAGAGTCCGACGGGGCATCTCTCCGAATTCGCAGCAGCCCTGGGTGAGGTTTACGGTGATAGCATTTAGTTCAATGGCACCTTAACGGACGTCTTACGAGTTCTAGCTAACCTCTCTGAAAGTTCCGCGGAGGGGACTATATAGGCCTACTTATTGCTTTAAACACCTCGCGTCTTCGTCTGTAGTAGACGGCCTGCAATTTCAGGGGTGCGAACTCGGACTTCCCTAAGAAAAATATAAATTTATTACCGAGTGCACGGCCCACCCGGGCTGGCTGCCTGATGTCGCGTAACAAGATGCCCGTCTTCCTTCTCTCAATACTTAACTTAACGTTCTTTAAAAGCTGGCCAATCACGAGGGTTAGAATTCAAATTCATCTGTGCTGCCACATAAAACTACCCCCAAAGATAAAAAAAACAAACAGTCATACGACCTTGTAAGTACTCGTTAACAAAGTAAAAACCGAAAGAAATAAATATGCGGCCAATTAAAATATTTTTAAAAACAAAGTTAAAATTAAAAACTCTGTTTCAAAATAAATAAATAAATCTTGCTACAAAAGCAAAATAAATCATGTAAAAAATAATACGAAACCTGTTAAATATAAAAATTAAATGATAATTATTATTTATTCTTATAGCTCAAAAAGCGTATGTTACATTACAGTAGAAATGAAGCTGAAAGAAGGTGTTCATTTGGTTGTCACAAGTGATATAAACAATTACACAGCTGGAACAAAGTAGAAAAATAATGTACAGATGTTTCTTCCGAGAACGTAAAAGAGCAATTTTACAGCAGACGCCAAGTTGGAAACAAATGTTTTATATGTGGGGTTTTTTTAATTGGAAAGAGGGGATAAAAATCAATAGGACACTAAAATGCGCAACAAGATGAGAAAAGTTACCTCCAGTTTCTATTCACGACTTTGTCTAAAGGAATATATTTTAAATTATTTTTTAGCTGTTCCACGTTATGTCTGAAGGGATTGAAAGGCTATTGAAGGGGCTTAGTTTTGCACACGAACATTTTAGCTCGCAAAGTAGCTCGAAGGAACGAGTCTTGAGAAGGATTTATAAATCCCACACCAAAATATTAAAGTTCTTAAATAACACTGCCTTTTCATGGAAATTTACCGGTATAATTTAGCCGAAAACTGGCTTAAATCTAAGGAAATTAGTTACTAAAATGAATGGATTCGTTCGTGAACATGTTGCAAATATAGAGACTTTCTGGTGAGTTATGTAAATTTTCGTAAACTTGAAGAATAAATATAGCATTTCGTGTTTTCAAAGAGACATTTAATAAACCGGTTTCAGCATAAAATTAATCGACCTAAAACCATGACAACTCATCTACCGAGCTCAAGCATGTTTTAAAGTGATTGCCTTTTTAAATTTCGTGACATGTGATGATTTATAGTTTGGAATTTTGTTAAAAGATCTCGTTGAAAAGGTGAATGCAGCACTGCCTTTTTAGGAAACTTAACGGCCCTACCTACCAAGCCGGCAGTCGCGAACTTCAAATGGGAAATCAATGTTAAACGAAATTCCTTCTCATTGCGTCAATTGTTAACATAAGTTAACTAATTAAAAAAAAAAGCGTTCTGCGTGAAATTTCTAAAGGGATGTTACTATGTTAAGACATCTTGCCAATTGTTTTGTTTAATATACATTTTTTTTTTGTAAAAAGGCAATATTGAAATTTATATATAACAAAAAAAAAGTAGAATAAATACATTTTTCAAAAATATTTTTATGTAGGAATATTTTCTGAGGTAGTCGCGTCAAAATGTTTTTCGTTTGAAATAGTTATCTTTTAAAATTGAGGCGATGAGAAAGAATATCGGTTAACATGGATACCCAATTTGAAATTCGCGTCTGCTGGCTTGATAGGCTGGGTCGTTAAAGTTTTATAAATCAACGTACTAGAGGATTGACACATGAATGACAATTTTAAGGATGTAGCACGAAAGTCCTTGTTCGCCCGGGTACGCGATAATCAAGTTTATCAGCGAAGGACGCTCCTTGCTGCGTTGGCGTACAGCTGGTCCCCCACACACGAAGCCGCACGAAAACAACGAATAGCGGTTCCACCTTCGCGTGGAATTTCCGCGGGTTTNCTTGTCAGTGCACTCACGTCTTTCAGGCTTTCTAGCGGTCGTCGGTGACGTGCATGCCGTGTTGTCCGCACGTGGTTGCGGAATACGCGATGCGCGCGAAGGGATTAAGGCTTTTGTGGAGCGCGGATCTGCGCGCACGTGCGGTATTTCAACAGCATGTAGAGCGAGGGGGCGGGGCGGTAGGCAAGTGAAATCCAAACAAGTGTCTCGGTGACTTTCACCGACGCGCAAGCCAAATGTGGTTAGCTTGGTGGGAGGGGGTAATTCCGGGGAAGCCGTAGTTAGCGGCTACGTGTATCCCCCCCTCCCGCAGCTAGAGCCACGTCGTCTCCAGCCGCTAGTTAGTATGCAAGTCAGCACCTCTCCGATAATTAGGTGGCGCGGATCCCCCTTCATTAGCCCCGTGCCGTGTGCCCGCGACGCAAAGGGGGGTCGGTCGACATGCGAGGGAGAGACGAGAGGGCGAGTTGTAGTGGTTGATCCCTTCACTACGGCCTGCCCGAGCCCCTTCGCCAAACAAAGGCGTAAACAAACAAACAAAAACACACACTGATCCCTAGGTAAACGCCACCCACCTTTTTTTCCCCCTCTTTGAACAAGCCCGTGGCGAAGGACGTTTAAGTACTCTGCAAACCGCGGGTGAGGTAGGCTGATTTTCTCCTGCTCATGTTCCCTAAATTAGCTCGCGAAATACTGGCAGTGCAGTGTAGCCAAAATCGATCGATGGGACGATGTTTCGTTTGTTTTCATATAGTTTCGCAGTTAATCCGATTTTTTTTATCTTGAAAGTATTTTACAGAGCAAAACGTACAAGCTTCCAGACGGACTCTTTGAAATATTGCCCACACTTTCCAGATTCACCGACGTCGGCTACCGGTTTTTCATAGCAGCGTTGGCTCTTATCTTTTTTCTGTGCTTATTTCGACTCATATAAATGTAAAATGACGTGGTGTAAAACATTCTGCTAGATCACAACATAAAAATGTTGACACTTGAAGATTTAAAAAAAAAATTTGTTAATAAATGTGTGGTATTTCAAATATACACCAGTGTAAACACAGTATACTAAGAAAACACCTAGTAAAGGGCCGCAGTGGCTGAGCGATTAGACTACTCGCCTGCTACCAAGGTTCAATCCTCGGAAGGGTCACTCCCGCATTTTCGCAAGTAGGAATAGTGTTGGACGATGCCGCTGGTCAGCGGTAATTTTTTTTTTTCGGGGATTACCCGTTTCCTTCGCTCTTACATTCCGGAGCTGCTCCATTCTCACCTTATTTCACCCTCGTCGACTCACAAGACCTCGTTGTTAAGAGCCGCCCAAATCTCTTAACTCAACGCGTAGTAAACATCGTCCTATCAAAACAGGTTTTACAATACAAACAGTTCGTTTGTAGAGGGAACTGAACGTAAGTGGAAGAGCAACATTAGTCTGCACCGGTCTGCAGCCTTTAGACCTATTGCCTTATCCCAGGCTGTATGACAATACGACGAGTGCATCTGTCTGTGCGATTCAATTTCATGCGTATCACAGAGTGTGCCTGCAACGTCTGGAGTATGACGGCGCAAGCCAATTGAACAGTTAAGAGACTTTGGACATGACCGTAGTGAGACTACGAGAAGGCGGCAGGACGTTCCGCAGAANGTTGACACTTGAAGATTTAAAAAAAAAATTTGTTAATAAATGTGTGGTATTTCAAATATACACCAGTGTAAACACATTATACTAAGAAAACACCTAGTAAAGGGCCGCAGTGGCTGAGCGATTAGACAACTCGCCTGCTACCAAGGTTCAATCCTCGGAATGGTCACTCCCGCATTTTCGCAAGTAGGAATAGTGTTGGACGATGCCGCTGGTCAGCGGTTATTTTTTTTTTTTCGGGGATTACCCGTTTCCTTTGCTCTTACATTCCGGAGCTGCTCCATTCTCACCTTATTTCACCCTCATCGACTCACAAGACCTCGTTGTTAAGAGCCGCCCAAATCTCTTAACTCAACGCGTAGTAAACATCGTCCTATCAAAACAGGTTTTACAATACAAACAGTTCGTTTGTAGAGTGAACTGAACGTAAGTGGAAGAGCAACATTAGTCTGCACCGGTCTGCAGCCTTTAGACCTATTGCCTTATCCCAGGCTGTATGACAATACGACGAGTGCATCTGTCTGTGCGATTCAATTTCATGCGTATCACAGAGTGTGCCTGCAATGCCTGGAGTATGACGGTGCACGCCAATTGAACAGTTAAGAGACTTTGGACATGACCGTAGTGAGACTACGAGAAGGCGGCAGGACGTTCCGCAGAATTTCCATTCACTTGGAGCGTGACGTGTCAGTGGTCCATCGGCGGTGTAGATGAGAGGTGGCAGAGGGTTCCCACAGCCGCCCAGCTCCACCAGTGCCATCTCGCTGCACTGATGAGCGCCTGGACACAAGGATTGTTCGGACCGCCCTCACTGACAGAACAGCAGCCACGCGTGCAATCAGAGCCACTGTGCTCTCCCATGTGTCTGTACGAATAGTAAACAACCGATTGTCAGTGGTTTTGTTACGTTCTCGTGTTCCTCTGGCACGTTTGCTCCTCACATCTGCTCGTCGTCGTGTACGTCTCTGGCGGTGCCGGGAGAGTGTGCTGGGGAGGGGAATGGAGAACAGTGGTGTTCAGTGATTAGTCGTTTCCGCCTTGGACAACGTGATGACCGTGTTCGTAGATACGTGGGTGAGTGGAAAATTCCATCGTGTATTCGCGCTCGCCATACCGGACTCACACCAGCGATTATGTTTTGGGTGGCCATGAGCTACACATCACGACTGCCTCTGGAATTCACTCAGAGGACCACGAGTGCGTCGTACATCCGTGACTTTGTCAATCCTGTCCTCCGACCATATCTCAATATACTGCAGAAACCGATCATCCAGCACGATAACGCTAGGGCAACACAGCGTGTTCTACATAGTTTACACATGCTAACCTGGCCCGCTATATCTCGAGATATCAGCCCCATCGAGAATGTGTGAGGCATGATGAGATGGCGCCTCACATCCCGCTCTGCCCCGGCAAAGACCATCGCCCAGCCACGCCAATAAGTACAGCGAGCATGAGCGACAATATGTCAAAGAGACATTCAGCATTTGTACGACAGGTTATATTACGAACTACTACATATTTAGCGGTTCGGGATGGTTACACTCCTCATTAAGGCGTGTTATACGTGTTTCAATTGATGTTCAGTATGTCCCACGGATTTAATGTATTGATCAGTTCCAAATACCACTTCCTTATTCTTGCTTACCAACTTTGGGACAGATACGTGTATTCCTACGGGTTGTTCCAAAATGCATTTCCATTAGTGTATGAAATAAGTATTTGTGTCTATACCATTTATTTCAACGGCATTTGAAAGAACGCGCAAAGAGCAATTCAGTGATATAGCATATGCAATGGAAAGTAACACAGAAACGCTAAGAAATAATGTGCAAATATGATTAAATTAGGTGGGTCGGTAGCATGGGGTAGTGGACCTGTACTCACAGCTGTGAGCAAGCAACACGCGCCGTGACTCATCCTGGCGGGTCCGCTTCCTAATAGAAGCGTAGCGCTTACCATAATGGGGCAAGGGGCACGTAATGCGATATTGGACGAAGGATAGCACCGCAGCGGAGGGGAGACGGGCAATGTGAGTGCAAGTCTGATATCAATATATTACATTTTATTCAGGTACCTACGTAATTACGGAGATTTGTTTCATAGTCATTAACTGTACTGAATAACGAGTGCTTAGAGATGCACAACAAAAAAAAGAACAAACCAACCTAAGGAGAAATGCAATCGCATCCGCATGCATAGTACAAAAGATAACAGATATGGCTGAAACGCTTCACATTAGGTCTTTTCACAGCATGTGCTCGATATGTTTACCATCGACAGCAATACACGTTTGTAAACGCACATGTAGCGAGCGACGAGCGGTCTGGAGTGTTTCTGGCGTAATTCCTCTGAGAGCTGCCACAATTCGCTCCTGTATGTCTTCTAGAGTCGTAGGAAACGAGTTATACACCGTATCTTTCAGTGTTCCCCACACGGAAAAATCAAGAGGTGTGAGGTCAGGGGAGCGAGCTGGCAAACTTATAACACCACCACGCCCTAACCACCAGTTCGGAAACGATTTATGTAACACTTGCCTCACCACCAAAGCAAAATGCGCAGGAAAACCATNCGCCCTAACCACCAGTTCGGAAACGATTTATGTAACACTTGCCTCACCACCAAAGCAAAATGCGCAGGAAAACCATTATGCTGAAAGCACGTACCACGACGTATGTCGAGCGGTATGTCTTCCAGAAGTGCCGGTAAGGTCTCTCTTACATAATCGGCGTACGTGTAGCTGGTCATTGTCTCTTGAATGAAGTATGGCCCTATTAGGTAATCTCCNTCTCTCTTACATAATCGGCGTACGTGTAGCTGGTCATTGTCTCTTGAATGAAGTATGGCCCTATTAGGTAATCTCCAACGCTTCAACACCACACGTTCACATTCCACTGTCGCTGGTGCTCCACGTGCCGAACCCAACGCAGATATTCCGTCGCCCAGTTGTGCATATTTCGAAAATTTACGCGCCCGTGATTTGTGAGGGATGCTACTACGGTAAGTAGTATGTTCTTCATAAAATTTATGTTACCCCTTACAGGCATCAGAACAAACCTACAAAACTTAACACGCTGCTTGAAATCACCTTCATTTAATGCCTGATAAAGGGCCACAGGATATGGACGGGAATTCCGTTGGCGCAATATCCGTGACGCACTTGTTTTGCTTATTCCTACGAACCTGGAAAGTTCTCGCGTACCCAAGTGGGCTGCATCGACACGTGCCAACACATCGTGTTGATGCGTCTCGCCCGTAGCCGTCTTTCGTCGCACTCGTGTTGTGGAATTCCATTCACCTCGTGACAAGAGAACGTGTTAAAATTCTTCGTATCGTTTGCAGTGAGATGGGCATCTGATTAGGTTACCTTTCACCATACATTTGGACGGCTTGCTTGGCATTTCTGCCACACTCACCGTAAATAAGTAGAGCGTTAAGTTTTTCCTAATTCATGAACTTCATTGCGTACGTACAGCCACACACTACAATACCTCTTGCCATAACATATTACGGGGGTTGGTACTGCGCTGCTATTAGGAAGTGGGGACCACTTGAGTCACGGCGCGTGTTGCTTGCTTACAGCTGTGAGTACAGGTCCACTGCCTCATGCTACCAGCCCAAATAACTTTATCATATTTGCATATTATTTCTTGGCGTTTCTGTGTAACATTCCATTGCATATGCTATATAACTGACATCCTCTTTGCACATACTTTCAGATGCCGTTGAAATAAATGTTTGTTTCTAGGAGAAAAACAATATCTAGTTTAATCATTTCTGTCCATACACGTGTTACGTAATTTAATTTAGGCGAAAACCACATTTCGTGATCTGCAGCCGTTCCGGAAATTTTGGGGGTGTCCACGTTAGGTTGACCGTCCTGTATAGTGGCTCTTGTCTCGATGTGAAATTCTTGTGATAGAATATGATTGTTATACACTGTAGGAAAATGTTATCAAATTTNGTGGCTCTTGTCTCGATGTGAAATTCTTGTGATAGAATATGATTGTTATACACTGTAGGAAAATGTTATCAAATTTTCCACAGCATTGCATACGCGTGCTGTGGTTGTAAGAACACAAGAAAAACCATACGTAGATGTAGCTCTCCTGCATTCCTTCAGGTTAGAGTCAAATACGTTATATAGGGTTTTGAGAGCCGATGAGGGTGAAGTACCAGATTTCATATGCGTTAAGTTACCAGCNAGTCAAATACGTTATATAGGGTTTTGAGAGCCGATGAGGGTGAAGTACCAGATTTCATATGCGTTAAGTTACCAGCTGTGTACATAAAATTTCTGTATTTGGAACATAATGTGTAATAAACGTTTCATACTTAGTATAGGTTAAAAAACTTTCTTTGCACATAAGGAAGTTCATCGAAATAACTTTTACAGTGTGGTGGATGATGAGATTATTTGGCGGGTTTGTTTTCTAATCTCAGATTATTATTTTTTTCATATTATTAATTCATTTCCGAGATGATTCCACTAAACAGATGTGTAGCCCGGCGCGCATCCCATAAAGCAAGAGCAAGTTTCCTAGATAACAAAGCTTGTCTGAAAGTGCCGGGAAGTCATTAATTTTAGCTACTCCCCAAGCTCGTATGAAACATCGCCGTAACTCATAGCGACCTTCCGCGGCATAATTCAGTTCCGCTCCCGCCGTTAGTACTAAGCCTCCTTCAGATTCACTCGAGGGCTTACAAGTTCTTTGCACGGGCATTTTCAATTCTTGTTTGCAAGTCCATCTGAAATTTCACTAACGCGTAAAGTACACAACACACTCAATCCAAGAGCACAGTAATATCCGGAATGCACATTCGAAGCAATAAAACTAATATCCCTTCGTCCTTTCACCAAATATCTTCAAGAACACAGCGCGGGCGAAATTTAGTTTCCCATTTTCTCGAAAACAATAAATTTTAGATAAATATAAAAATCATATTTTCCCTATTCAATAACATTGCGAAACACTCCTTTTTCGTGCAATTAATTGACGACAAATTGGTGGATATTCTAAATTTCAAATGACTTATTTTTTAAGAACATTTCAAAAATTCTAGGCGCTTGCAAACGAACGAATTTATCGAAGACCTTTAGCACAAAAATCTCTTAAAAAAAAATTGGGCGAAAAAAACACAGGTTTCTATTGTAACAAGAGACTGCTAAGAATGGACGTATATGAAAGGACATTCCATGTCAAAACAATAAGTCCCACAAACCTTGCCGCCTGATGTGTGACAGAGGTGCCAAATGTATTGCCTACTGACGTAGGCGTTTCTGTTATATCAAGAACGATTGACATGGCAGTGTTTTACTAAGGTGATATTTTTTGTAAATTGAGACGTAAGGTGATATTTTTTGTCAATTGAGACATGCTGAATGTTATTCAATAAACTAAATTAGATAAAATAATAACCGTTATAGCTACTTATGAGATAATGATGTAGTGATCTATATTTTTTATATTAAGGGGGATGATTTTACTAACTACGCTTAAAGAGATTCGAGATAATCTGTAAACAAAATATAATCTATTACATTGTTAGACGTGGACTCTCGAAATGGGCGCACGTTATGTGTAACTGGTTTATACGCGGCCCGGCGCTGTGAGTAGGGACAGGCTGATCCATCTCGACCCTCCCCAGCCACGGGGCAGACCACTCTGTCGCCCGGCGGCCGGGGTAATGACTGGCAGCTGACCTGGCAAGCGTTACAACCCCTCCTCACCCTGCCAGAGGAGTCGACGACGTGGGAGTGTGAGCAAGAACACTCTGGTAAGCATGTCCTTCAGCGCAACGCGGCATTCGGAAAAGTTTCTGAGCTATGCCCGACGACTCTGTAAATACCACCGCAGCTGAAGGGTCGGCGGTCCTTGTGGTAGTCATCTGACTTAAGTAAGGTAATCGGGCGAAGGCTGGTGCAGCGAGGGACGTCCGCGAAGCGGACGGACGATGGCGGAAGGTGCGAGATGGCGGCGGATCAGGTGTTTGTTGCGAGAACGGACGAGAGAGCATGATACCCGATGAGTAGAGGGCTACTGTGAATGGAGGTGCTCGGAGTTCTCTAGAACATTTCAGACTTGTGAAATCAGGACTGGATGAAGGTGGGACTTTATGAACATGCGATACGGACTTTACTGTCTATATTGGAACTGCCAAATATGAACATATAATTGATAAAATAATTCAGTAAGTTTTTATAGACTGTTTATTGTGTTTGATTTTTAGTTATTTGATTACATTAATTTTTTTAGGTGATTCTAAATTGTATTGATTTAAATGATTAATAGTAAATAGCAAGTGATCACCATTTATTGTACTATATTCTTTGCAGTGTTTGTAAATAAATTAGGAAATTATTATGAGCTACTTAATTGAATTAAGGCCTTCATCCCTTAAAGAACCTTACAATGTCCACTGAGTTTGTGATATTGTAACAATTTATAAACACATGTACGTACGTACATCGTAGCTTTGCATATGAAATAATTTTATGTAGAATATCGAATTTTGGTTCACTCTCTATAAAATACATTTTCTAATCAAATGTATTGTGGTCCCGATTTGATTAATGAAGTTTGGTTTGCCCAAATCACACCATGAAAGAGATTGCAGAACTAATTTTCTGAGACCAAAGCTAGCAATTACGATTAAAAAAAAACGAAGGAACTGTTGTGCTTCTTGTCTAGTTTGCTTGTTTTATTCGTTACTTCATCAGTAACATTTTCAAAAAAATTAGCTAAACACAAGAAAACAACGAACACTAACATAATTATTCTGAAATTTGAATTTAAATACACATACTGCCCGAATATCAATCGTGACACAAGTTAAATTATTTTAAACTTGTCTGTAACATATTGCATACCAATAGTATAAGTTTTCGTTGAATTGTGGTTTTTCGATGCCACAAATTTCACATGAAATGTCATACATTTTTTAATATCTGTCTCTATGTACTTAATGAGATTTACGACGTCAGTGAAATATTCTATTTGCTATGTTTAGGCTCACTTCTAAATATTTCCTCGAATAACATTGTCTCAGATAACAAGGCATTGTCGCTACTATTCAAAACGTTGACTAGCCAAAGAAATATAAATTGGAAATTTATCAATTCTCAAACGTGTTTTGTCACATTAAGTTTAATTTGTTTATCATAAGCACTGTAATAATATTCCTGCTGATTTGTTCTTGTTTGAACTCTATTTGTTGACAAAATTCTTTTAAACATATGTTACACTCTATAAATATTTTTTTGAAACGGATCGTGATTTACTGTCTTTAACTATGGAAAAGTATTGAAATTTTTATTTTAAGATTTTGTTGGTGTTATAATTTTTTATTTTCTTTCAGTTTTTGCCAGTTCCTACGTTTATGATGTTCCACAATTTTCCAGCAGTATAAAAAAGGTTTCAGCAAATATTTACTTGGTTAATTCAGAAACAACTCTAGAAGCGTAATTAATAAATAACAACTATTGTACGTCTGTTCTCGAAAATAATGTTTGAGTTCACTCGAAAACACTGGGGAACACAAGTTCTATTTTATGGGACTATTTCCAATCCACAGCGATTATATTCACCATGCATAACTCAAAAGAGTTTGTAGAGTGCCATACACTTTNATAATTTTTTATTTTCTTTCAGTTTTTGCCAGTTCCTACGTTTATGATGTTCCACAATTTTCCAGCAGTATAAAAAGGTTAGAGCAAATATTTACTTGGTTAATTTAGAAACAACTCTAGAAGCGTAATTAATAAATAACAACTATTGTACGTCTGTTCTCGAAAATAATGTTTGAGTTCACTCGAAAACACTGGGGAACACAAGTTCTATTTTCCGGGACTATTTCCAATCCACAGCGATTATATTCACCATGCATAACTCAAAAGAGTTTGTAGAGTGCCATACACTTTACACTTTACTGTGATGCTAAGTACACACTTCAGCAAAAGTTTGTAGTATTGTCGTAAAGTGTAGTCTGAGATAATCCGTGCCCTATTGTCCTAGGCATTGCCTGCATTGGATCCTCAGAATCCGTATGGTAAATAGTGTGAAGGATTGGCCAGCTTTGTGTCCGTACACATGCCCCTATTGCTCTGGTATGTGGGGGCACTTCGATGCCAACACAAGTGTAATTCATTCTGTGTCCAGCACGGTATTGACATGCCTCGTAGACAAATATAAAATTTCGATAATATCCAGACATTGGCTTTACTTTCGGCAGGCTATACACAGCGAGATGTTGCCGATCGGTTAAATGTCACGGAGAGCAGCGTGCTTAAGAATGTCAAATAACAAATAATTAATATTTTTATTTTGTAACAAACATTGACTAACTTTTATGCATTGTATGCAATTATATTTTCTCTAAAGAAACAATGTTCCACTTTACATATATATTTTTTTATAATTTGACGTCAAATAGAAAATTTTAAGTAACAAAAATAAAGTTGTCAAATTAAAAAAAAAATTACTAAGGAAACTAATACTGTGGGCTAACACGTAACACGTGTGTAAACACCAAATAACATATCATATATATATATATATATATATATATATATATATATATATGGAGAAAAAATGTTAAATATAAAGAAATATGTTCAAATTTTTAATAAAAGCGTGCAAGCTGAACAACTTTTGGTATAATAATAAGATAAATAATTTCTTGGTATCAAACGCCCTCGAGGCGTGGACAAATTTCAGACACACGGGCGACGTGCACGACAGGCAGCGTAGTGGCCGTCCGCCATGACAGGATCGCATCCTTCAAATGGCGGCTCGCAGGCCCCCAACATCAACTGCCCGGACTTTCCGATGTGACTTATTCAGACCAACAAGGGGGTTACTATCCCCGGTCAAACAGTGCGCAGACGACTGCAGCAGGTGGGTATTCAATCGAAAATGCCAGTGGGAACTTTTCCACCGAATCAACAGAATCGGGCTTATCGACGGACCTGGGATCTAGCCAAATCTCACACTGAACCATTGCAGAATGGAATAGTGTGATGTTTACCGACGAGAACAGGATTGGTCCGCGTTGCGACACCGTTGACACTAGGGTATGCAGGCGCTCTGGACGACACCAGCAACTCAGACAATTTCAGGAAGTCCATCCGTTTCCTGGTGGCAGTGTTATTTTCCAGGGGGGAAGAGGGGGATGTAATGATAGGACGGAGAACGTTTTTCATTCCCATCAGTGGCACGTTGACGGGACCCCGATACATTCAAAATATTCTGCTGGCCATCATGAAGCCTCACAGGCGTCATGTCGGTGACAACTTCATCATAGCCGATGAAAATTCAAGACCTCACTTTACTGTAGCAGCATGTCATTGCCTTCAAAGAAGCAACATCAACCGAATTGACTGGCCTGCACAGTCCCCTGACATGAATGCCATTAAGTATGCTTGGGACGTGCTTAAAATGGCCATTTAATGGCGTCCCAACCCACCTGACACTCTCTAGGAATTTACTGCAGCTGTCGTAGGGAAGTGGAACCTTTGCCCTAAGAAAACCTTGTTGCCCTCATTTAGTTCATTCCTCACAAGGTGGGAGAANTCGTAGGGAAGTGGAACCTTTGCCCTAAGAAAACCTTGTTGCCCTCATTTAGTTCATTCCTCACAAGGTGGGAGAATTCATCAATGTATGTGGAGAACATATCCATTACTAACTTCGTCAAGGACGTAACTCTGAAAAGGTTTTGTTTTCAAGATGTATGCTCAGATGAGAGGGTGTTTTATTTGTTGTTTTTGTCGTGTCATGAATACACATGATTAATTGTTGGATGGCGAATGGTGCTTAATGTGCTCCATTACTCTCGCAAGATCGATATTTATAAAGCTTCACTGTATTTTAACTTTCAGATTTCAAAATAATTCGTGTTGTCTACNTCGTAGGGAAGTGGAACCTTTGCCCTAAGAAAACCTTGTTGCCCTCATTTAGTTCATTCCTCACAAGGTGGGAGAACTCATCAATGTATGTGGAGAACATATCCATTACTAACTTCGTCAAGGACGTAACTCTGAAAAGGTTTTGTTTTCAAGATGTATGCTCAGATGAGAGGGTGTTTTATTTGTTGTTTTTGTCGTGTCATGAATACACCTGATTAATTGTTGGATGGCGAATGGTGCTTAATGTGCTCCATTGCTCTCGCAAGATCGATATTTATAAAGCTTCACTGTATTTTAACTTTCAGATTTCAAAATAATTCGTGTTGTCTACNACTCTCGCAAGATCGATATTTATAAAGCTTCACTGTATTTTAACTTTCAGATTTCAAAATAATTCGTGTTGTCTACTCGTCAAGATAAACCGGTGAAAGTAGCAACAGGAGTGAACAGAGAATTAATAACGTAGATGTGGGTTCTAATTATCACGAATAAAATGCGTAATTAGTGGTTGTGCCTGTAACCCACCGAAAAAGTGAGTTAAACTTAAAATCACAAATTATGAAATATCTCGGAAAACGTAATTTTTATAGCAAAATGGGAAAAAATTTGTTTACTTTAGAAATGTACATATAAGAGGGCGTGAAGTTTATATTAGTGCAATAAAAAAAAACATTTGTTTTTTGGCCATTTTATTTTACTAATTATTAATTATTGTTTACTTAAATAAATTAAAATTCACTAAAATATGCACTAGAAAATATTTATTAATTGAAAGAGAATTCAGTAGGAAATGTATAAAATAATTTCTGCGTTTAAATGTTAAAGTTGAAAAAAAAACTCCTTTTTTTTTTGTATGTGTGGAGATCTGTTCAGTTTTATGCCAAAACGGGGCACGTTTCAGTGTATTAACTGTGTATTTCCGCAATAATGTCCTTGAATGTACGGAAATCTTTAACAGTAGGGCCCAAGAGCACACCGAACACTCACCAGTCACCTCGAACAAACAGGTAGCTATCTCCATTCTGCACACGACGCTTTGCCGGCCACTTGCCGCACTCGCGAACACATTTGTGCCCTATGTATCCAAAAATAATTTCTCGGCGGACATGAAGAGATCTTAATTATAACTGCAGCTTGTACTTCCCAGATTTTCCCGCTCATTCCCTCAGAGATAACGTAATTCTTCAATCGCAATTATAGAATTTATCTTAGATGTCGCAAAACGCTACCATGGGTGGGGAGGGACGCGGTGGTGTAGTGGTTACACTACTCGCCTTCCACCGAGGCGAACAGGGTTAGACTCCCGGCGGGGCTGCCTCGGAGTTTCGCATGTAAGAATCGTGCCGGACGATGCCGCTGGTCGACGAGTTTTCTCGGGGATCTCCCACTTGCCCCGCCTTTGCATTCCGGTGCTACCCCATACTCAACTCACTACACCCTCGTCGGCTCTCGAGACCTCGATGATAAGAGCCGCCCTAATCTCTTCACTAACTCATTGCTACCAGGTTCGACGTGACAAGCAAGCAAGCGGTGATCACAACACAAATGCGCATACTCCGCACCACTCCAGCCCTTGTTGTACCTACCCCATTTTTCAGACGAGCGAGTATTATGTGGTAGTTACTGGTGGAATCAGACAGCGTGAGTGGAATTGGG
>NQII01003431.1:0-61572 GCA_002778355.1 Clitarchus hookeri | reverse complement strand
GGGGGGGGGGGTGGAAAGCGTCCATACAACACCAAACAGTATTGTTGTTGGAGTATGTCTGTTGGTTTCGAGCCTCCGCGACACACGGTGCTAGGTTTGGTGATGGACTCTTGTCGCTCGAGTAACTCTTGGGGAAGCAATGCGGCGTATTGCCGGCCCCAGGTGGTAGTTTGGAAGGGTTGAAGCTCGCTAACTAAGGGACGATGGTCTGTTCCGCCTAGTAAGAGGACTCGAAGCGCGTTCGTAGAGGTTGGATAGGCGTCGGCCCCATCAAGACGGCGCTTGCAGATTCAACTCTGTACGATGCTGTTGATAGGTGAGGTGGTATCCACGCCCACCCACCGTGATTGGGAGGAGCGTAATATTCTTATATTGGATTGCATTCAGCTGCAGCCAATTAGAGCACGGTAGTACCTACATCATTGTCTGGAAAACAGACTTCGGTGGGATCTGGCCTGTGTGCACAGCATGGATTACTCAAACATCTGAAGTGGCAAAACAATGCCTGACGCGGCTTCGTGGCTGTATCAAGACTAGTGCTGGCTGCTGTGCACGCCACTGTTGCTCTGGATTTTACTCCTGNCTGACGCGGCTTCGTGGCTGTATCAAGACTAGTGCTGGCTGCTGTGCACGCCACTGTTGCTCTGGATTTTACTCCTGTTTTACCTCAAAGGCACAGGCACAGGAGACTCGACTGCCCACGCACTGTGCAATACGGCACAGAAAAGATGTCCCCGAGCGATGTGGCACAGTGGTAAACATTCAGACTAGCATTCGAGAAGCAGTGGGCTCCAATCCCGTTGCGGCCGTTATATTTTCGGTTCTTGATGGTTTGCTAAAAACCCTCCAGTCAGCGAGATGTTGAGGCCTACCTATCTACATCCGTTGGTATTTATTCCTTATTTTACAGTTTACAGCATTATACTTAATGCATTAAAAACATGTCACGTACATTGATGACTATTACACGACGAGTAGACTATGTTGACTATTTAGAATTTTTTCCTAAGGACCATGAATGCTATAGTGATATTTGCATTCATCTTTGCATGCGANCTATGTTGACTATTTAGAATTTTTTCCTAAGGACCATGAATGCTATAGTGATATTTGCATTCATCTTTGCATGCGAACATAAGGAACTCCGACAAGTTTATTACTGTTACGGCATGGAAAGTTTTGTTTAATTAAAATTACGTTACTGGCGTCGTAAGTGGCCGGCAATGGCGTTGTAAAAACTTCTCGTTTCTTGTATGTTCTTGATAACTCCGAAAGAAAACTTCAATGACGTATGTAGGTACATGTGTAATTGTTTTTAAATATAACGTTACAAACATTTCTTATTTTCCTATATTATCTCTCTAAACGCAACGTTTGCTTTCCATAAGGTTTACGTAAGGCAGTTTTTGGGCACTTATCGACTTCCTNTTTACGTAAGGCAGTTTTTGGGCACTTATCGACTTCCTGCTGAACGTTATTCTTTCGAGTCATCCGTCCCTAACATTTCGCACTTGACTGTGTGTTTGAACTGTGATTTTCACAGACTTATCGTGGTTGCAGAGAAATTTATAATATGAAATAGTAAAACAATTTTTATATGTGATTGTGTCTTAATGTTAAGTATACATGCAAGTTTTCGTTAAATGAGTAAATAATGCCGGATTCTTACTAATGGAACAAGTCTGATCGCACGTGAGGGACCAGTGTTATTTCAGGACTCGACACGAAATGCGCGTGTTTTGACAGTCTTGAAGTCACCAGAAGTTGTCGTCAACTTGAAAGTCAGGCACGGAAGTGGAGGAGGGGCTTATAAGAAGGAATGTTATGTCTACGCCGTGTGATAGAAAATGCAAATTTCCACTTCGGGTTTCCAGCCTGCGAACGCATCGGGTGGGGTCTCGGGCGAGACACGGAATTCGCGCACGCGGAAAAGAGGGGAGAAGTGAGCTTGCTGTTTAACTTGAAATTACGGTCCTGAGAGGTTGTGCGTCACGTTACATGAAATATTCATGGCCGAATTCCATCTTCCTCCACTCGCCGGAGATGGCTCGGAGGGTGCGGAATTATGCAAACACTTACATACTTTCCTCACCTATCACGGGAACCCTGCCCACGCCTCACAACACCTTTCTATTTACGCTTACAAGTTGCTCCGCCCACTAGCAAGAGTCCTTTACAACTTATAAATATTTAAGGACTTCATGAGTTGAGAGATCTGGGTGGCTCTTAACAACGACGTCTTGAGGGTGAAATGAGGTGGGAATGGAGCAGCGCCGGAATGCAAGGGCCGGGGGAAACGGGAGATCACCGAGAAAACCTGCCATCCAGCGGCATCGTCCGGCACTATTCCTACGTGAGAAAATCCGGGAGTGGCCCGGCCGGAGATTGAGCCCGGTTCGCCTTGGTGGGAGGCGGGCAGTCTATATGATCGGCCGCCGTGGCCCACTACAAGAACTTCATATTAATACATTAGTTTATGAGGGAACTGGCTGCTTTTAAAAATAAAAATCTGAGTGACCGAGCTACTGCATTTTCGTGATGATAAAGAGTCCTCAATGCTTTAGGTTACTTCGCTTTTAGTATATATCCATTCATTGCACGTTCGATGTAAAAGAATTTGCGTTTTAAGTTATTTCAGAAAACACCGTGGAAGGTGAGGTACATATAGGTACCAAAAATGGTCAAAGAGCTGGCGGTAAGCAGTTGTTATATTAAGGGCTTTCATATTTTCATAATATGCCATATACATTTTTTTTTAGTCCCGCAAGAATTGTACACACGCAAAATACTTCGTCTTAAAACCGGTGCGTATGCAACGTGAGCATTTAGCAAGGGTAATTGGTTCTAGATTCCCTTAAAGATTGTGCGAGGTCTGCCTTAGCAGCTGTTTATACCCGGCGTAGCATTTGTTGCCGTATAAAGCTGGTATTGATACGACAACCTGTCCTATTTCCCGTGGCTGGTTCCATACCAACTTTCGTAGCTGGCCTATCACACTGCAGTTTTAGAGCGAACGTCGCTACCCGTGGGTACTATTTGAAACGAATTGATGAAGAAACCGAAAAGGACTCCTGCATATTGACTATAAGTCTGTGAAGTTGGAACTCATTCAATGCCTTTAAAACTCGACAAAGACGAAAAATATTGAAGTTAACAACGTTTAATTGTTTAATTGTTTTGTTGAAAACCGTACTAAATAATTAAAACATTAAATATTAAAACTGTGTTGCCAGCGATTTTCCTTATATGAATTACTCGTTAGTTTATTTAAACTTGTAGGTATAAGTTTGAGCTGTTGGTGTAGTGGAAGTCGCGGTACGCGCATGTAGTGTTTGTTTTTATTTTATTTTTCGGTTCGAAACTCTACCGGGAACACTCTATTTTTTTATTTATTGTATTCTGTTTTCTGCTAAAAGCCGATAACAATTTCACGTCAAGAAAAGCTCATTTATGAGAAAGGTATGAAATTAATTTGTAAAACTCTTAACGTTATCATTTTTAAATGCCGAACGTACCACGTCAATAAGTACTGAACTGACGTAACGGCCAGGAGTGATACGGCAATATCAAAACGTGCTTGGTTGTATGTGCTTGTAAATAAATGTTTGGTTCATGACAATAAGTGGCACGTATAAAACTTACTAAAAAATTTTTTATGTTGTACGATATCGGTGCCACATTTAACATTATGTTGATTTAAGTTAGCATGAAAACACACATTAGTATTTAGACAAAACAGATAATTACCTTAAATAAAATCGGCGGTTAAAAAAATGGGAGAAATAAACCACATTAAAAAATGTTTTCGTGGAACACGTATTTATAACGACCACAAAATACCTACATTCTCAAATAGATAAGAAACTAATAAGTAATATATAAATATTTTAAAAAGATGCAAGACGTGGTTGAGTATAACAATGCATACCCATGTACGTAAAAAGACGTGAAATTAACTTTATCTGAAAGATTTTTATCTCTAGACGTGCCGTGTAGCTGCTGCAGAGGTGGCCGGAGTCATGGTGTTACTACATGCAGTATTCAGAAGTTGGCAGCTGTGCATAAGATGTACTTTGCCCTTCCTGCTGAATATGCAGCGGATGAGTGCGCTGCCCACCTGGAACCTAAGAAAGCAGGCGAGCAGCTCGGTCGCATACAGCGGTGGCTTCATGCTACTTACATGAAATTTTTTAATCCAACAGAGATTGATTGCTTATTCATTTATCATGTAAATCTTTAATAAGTTGCTTAAATAATTCACGAATACATATATGTTATACTAGCTGTGTCCTCGGCTGCGCTCGCGTGGACTACAGAATTATTGTTTAGAACAGTAAAAACACTTATTAGTATTTCTCTGTAATATATAGATATATGCTACCGCGGAGATATTTTTAGGTCTTTTTATTCTACACAATTCTTTACTACATTATATTGTTCCATCTTTAACGGTTTAGACAGCGTATTGCAAGAAAGCGTGTTGGCGGCAAACTTTTTTCCGACTTGATTCATTATTATCGTCACTGCTTATTCCTTATATTACTTTACGTAACAAAATATATACTAAAACCTAGCCAAAGAAAATTGATATGAATTTAAAAAAAACGTAAATCGGATACGTGGTTCTCGAGTGATAAGCGCACTAACTGACAGACATAGAGATGTTGAGTTTTATAATATGTATAGATCATACAAACTTTAATACGCCAGAAAAGAAACACACTTTTGTCTTTAGCCCATTCGAGAATACACACAAGGGCACAGTGACAAGAGGGTCAAGGTTCGAAACTTGAGATAAAATATACACGTTACCTTACTTAAGGAAGAAATATATACGTTATCATATTGATTTATGAAAAACAGACATAACCTACTGATTTGTAAAAAACAGACATTACATACTGGTGGGGACAAACAGAACATACTGACGAAAAAAATGATACCTGTCACCATACTGATTTGTGAAAAAAAGACAACACATGCCTTAAAAAAGTAAAACTCTCGTCACATATATTCCAAAATATTTAAAACAAAATTAAAGCTAGCGCACAGATAAAATATGATATATAGAAGTCTCTGCACCGTCCATTCATAATCAGCTTCACATAAGTTAAAAATGCTTGAAATATTTCGCGCGCAAAACATAAATTATAGAATAAATATTTATTATGTCAATCACATCAAATGTGAAACAACAAACTGTAAAAAAAAAAGTGTATGTTCTCGTTAGTACACCCAAAAAAACATGCATACACCAAGTTAAGAATATATATGTATGANACAAAATTAAAGCTAGCGCACAGATAAAATATGATATATAGAAGTCTCTGCACCGTCCATTCATAATCAGCTTCACGTAAGTTAAAAATGCTTGAAATATTTCGCGCGTAAAACATAAATTATAGAATAAATATTTATTATGTCAATCACATCAAATGTGAAACAACAAACAGTAAAAAAAAAGTGTATGTTCTCGTTAGTACACCCAAAAAAACATGCATACACCAAGTTAAGAATATATATGTATGANTAAAAAAAAAGTGTATGTTCTCGTTAGTACACCCAAAAAAACATGCATACACCAAGTTAAGAATATATATGTATGAAATGTTTCATAGTTTTACTCCAGCTTCAAATATTTAGAGAATTGATCTCGCACCCATGATCACATACCTAACAGCCCGCAGGCGTTGGAGACAACAGGGATAGAAATGAAAGAACGAGTTTCTCAGCACACGTGAGACAATTTCCTATATTAAAAATTATATGTTAACATTAAAGTAAACTTTTAGCATGGTTTTTATGCCAAAATGTCTTTCTCGGCGATCCAGGAGTCGTCATGTTTGGAGTGTCCCAGCCATCGCACATGACACGTGATTATTACGTTATTTCAGCACCTTCTCAACCAAATACACATCTGGAAACTGCATAGGCCAGATATATTTGGTGTAAAATAAGCCAATGATGGGTTCCCTGCATAGGTCCTCGAGGTAATGAATGTTATGTTTTTTTTTCATAAATCATTATGGTAACATGTATATTTTTTTCATTAGTAGGATAACATGTATATTTTTCTCATGTGTCAAACCTGGATCCTCTTATCAGTGTGCCCTTTTGTGTAATCTCGAATGGGCTAAAAACAATAGTGTGTTTCTTTTTTCTGGTGTATCAAAGTTTGTAAGATAAAATAAATACGCATTCGTGAATTATTTTTCAACTTATTAAAGATTTACATGATGAATGAATATGCAGTCGCTCCCTGTTGGAAAAATAAATATTTATTCTAGAATTTATATTTCATGTGTGAGATATTGCAAGCCTGGTTAGCTAGCGTTAAGCTACCGCTGTAGGAGAGCGAACTGCACACCTCCATTCCCAGGCAGACCGGCTGGCCGCTGCGAATACAGCAAGAGGGGCACATTCCAACTCACGGCTACCAACTCGTGAATACTGCATTCGGTGCCAACCTCAACTCCGGCCGTCTCTGAAGCTGATGCATGGCACATCTAGAGATAATTTTCGAGGCCACCTTCATTTACAAAGGCTTTTACCTCTAATACTTAATGTATTTAAACAAATTATTACATTCATACACGTAAAATACACCATACGTTATTTTAGTGATAGCCAGAGCCTCAATAAAGATTTCTATATTTTTGTTTCTTTAAATTATAACAAAACTGATGTATCCTAATTTTTTCTTTACCAAGTGTTTTTTTAACTTATGTGAGCAGGACATAACTCGAGATAAAAAAAATTGGCTAATCACATTTATTTATGCACACATCACAATATTTTGCTTATTCTGCATAATACAAGGAATACTTTTTTTAAACGAGTTTCTTCTCCGAGTCATGTATGGCAGTACACATACGTAATAATTTTTTTTAAGTACCATGGGTTNTTTTTAAACGAGTTTCTTCTCCGAGTCATGTATGGCAGTACACATACGTAATAATTTTTTTTAAGTACCATGGGTTCCTCGTAGTCATTTTTTAATGTACCACAGGTTATTATATCTCCACAATCATAGGGTTTCAGCACTGCATGGAGCACAAGCAATATATTTGATTTTTACACTCGTGAAGTCTTGTGGCATACGTCTCGAAGAGCTGTCGNTCTGCATGGAGCACAAGCAATATATTTGATTTTTACACTCGTGAAGTCTTGTGGCATACGTCTCGAAGAGCTGTCGAAACGGCGGGCAGCGGCAATGCTTGCGAAGGTCTACAAAGTTCGTTCCGATGGGGCGAGCATTGCAAATCGCCGACTAATGGCGTCAAACAAACACATGCACAGGATAATAGGGAATGATAACATAGTCCAGCATTGCCGGAATTTCCTCGTACTAAACGTGTCCCTCGTCCCACCTTAGTCCGTACGTTTCGTACGTCTGTAGGCGATACATCTGTTGTGTGGTGCGGTCGAGGTACTTCCATGGGCACGGCGGTAAAAAAAAGAAAACTTTGGTTTTCTCGTCTCCGTCACTGTACATGATGGTAATCTACTTCGTGGTGTGCAAGTTTAACAAGCGAGACAGAACCTTGGATGTTGCAAAACATTTAATACGATTTTTGTTATATAAAAAAAAATTAAGCTCCCGTGCACACACCGATTTTCACAATTTTTTACAAAGTCATTTAAAACTTCATAGAGGTTCATACAATTTGGGAACCTGTGTTCTGGGTTTGGTTTCCTCGCTGGGTAGAACTTGCCACAACACTTCTCAAAGGGGAGCATCTTCCACGGGTATAGCTTGCAAGTACATAACTTGCATTGGCGACATCGTCTTCTATGGGGAGGGAGTCTTTTACTGGGCGGGCGTTTTTACTGGGAGGGTGTCTTCTACGGGGACGTCGTCTTCAATGGGGACGTCGCCTTCTACGGGCGCAGACGTAGCGATCTACTCGGCAGGCCTTGCACCAACCCCTGCGATGCGGTGTGTCGGGGAACCGAGGTGGTGCAGCCCTCGAAATACGCCTTTTACGGAAGGCAGTCCTGTATGACTTCATCCTTCTGCAGGTAGGACAGCAAATAATTTAATATGGTCGAAATTTCGTAATGTGCAGAGACCAGGAGAAATTATTTCGCCAGGTATGGTAACTTATCCCGTTTGTCCAAGGCACTTAAAGAATGCTCTCTTCCAAATGTCAAAATGGCCGAATGGATGTTATGGCCGCTCAGACAACACACGTGCATTTCTAAAAGCGAGAAAAATAACTACTTTCCCGAGGGGGCTCGGGATGCGTCTTATAAAAAGGTTTTGAGGGGAAAAAAATNAAAAGCGAGAAAAATAACTACTTTCCCGAGGGGGCTCGGGATGCGTCTTATAAAAAGGTTTTGAGGGGAAAAAAATAGTCCGCCCTTGCGATTAAAGTAGGCGGCTGATTGGTCGGAACACAGGTTACCGGAAAAACCCGAGTAATTAGACAATGAAAAACATTATCGGAGCAATTAAATATATTTGAAAGGGGTGAAGGAGAACAGGCTAATTGGGTGAACGAATGTGAGAGACAAATTCCAGTAATGTATAAACAAATGACAATCGAAAAAAACGAAGTTGGCAGACGGTGGCTGTGACGCCTACCAAGATGGCAGACTGCACTGACCAAGATGGCGGAATGAGTATGGTTGGAGGAGGATTTGGTAAATTTCCAGAAAACTATTAGATTTTAAATACATTATTTTTTTAATATTTTTTAAAATGATTTTTAACACAATTTTGTACAAATGTTTAAAAAAAATTTTACTTTTATTGTATTTCTTTAATGGGGATTTTTTTGGATTTTTTTTACTTTTAAGGGTCAAAGATTAAAGGTCAAAGTTGAAAGTCACATGGAACCAATATGGCGTTTAGCTTCAACGTAAAACACCAAGGTATATGACTCTACATAATCATACTACTTACATGTTTTAAGAAACCTTTTACTTTAACATAATTTATTTCTCTGATATTATTTATTTCAGTATTTCAACTCACCGATTAAATTTAAAGTTAATTATCTGTTTTGTCTAGATACTAATTTTTTTTGCATGCAATCTTAAATCAATACACTGTTATTTGTGACACAGGTCACAGGTAACAGCAGCTACCACGTCGTCAAGCGAGCATGGTAGTATGGTGTCTTCGCGCATTTAAAAAACACAATACTTGAAGCTGCCTGGGTACAGTCTATCACCTGCCGGCAAGGATCGAATGAGTCGGGATCCCCAGGAGCGATCCAATCCTAGTTACCGTCTTACGCCTCTTCATACTCACTGACCTTGCTATCGGACCAGCAACTATAGGCAACGCGACTTAGTCCAGTATTAAGTGATGATACGCTCTTACCGTATGGAAGCCAGCAATGTTGTCCTTCTGCCACTAACTGTATGCTCGTCGAAGTAGCGGGGCCTGCTTTATATAGGACTGGTTACAAAATAGTGACGCCGCCTCCATCTCGGAAGTCTGTCATGACGTCTTTTCATGATATCGGTTAGCAGGAACAGGAAATTTGAGACGGTCCCGTTAAAAGTATTGAAACATTTAGAATTGCTGCAAATTACTTCACCTTCCACGACTGCACTGTCTATTTTGTCGTCGTTGGACGATGCACACGCGTGCTCTGAATCCAAGTCAGTGCTATATCAATAACACACATATTACAGAACTTATACCTCTTTCATTTATATACCGCACTGGCCAGAAACAATATTTGATAGCTTGAATTGAGGACTACGTAATAATTCGTATCAGTACACAGTACACAAATGTGATGCACAGGGAGTGTCTAATGTTGGCATCCACCCACCTCTGTCTTTACTACTATGCATCCCGTGCCATATACCGTTACAGCCTTCGGGAATTTCGTCTGGCCAGGGCGAACTGCAAAGTTCAATGTAGCACTCTCCTTCATCACATATGAAGCTTGCTAAAAGCAGGGAGGCATCTGGCGGTGAAAATATATGCCATCTGAGCCGAAAAGGAATATTCCCATTGCACATTTGAAAATATATCAAGCTGCGAACCTTACCAAACTCATATTTATACAGATGTCATGTTCTACACTGTGTTGGCTTCTATAGACATANATCAAGCTGCGAACCTTACCAAACTCATATTTATACAGATGTCATGTTCTACACTGTGTTGGCTTCTATAGACATAATCATAACGCGAATTAGGATCGAACATGCTGTGGTCGACATCTTACGCTGGGCGAGGATCTGGAAGCATATCAATTTCCTCTCCTTCAGATCCGCTGTAGTCATCGACTTTAAACTGATGCTCTGCTGGCTGTGGCGGATAGTAGCCACGAGACTGGTAAACTCCTTGCAACCATCGCATATGCAGACTGGAAGTCATGCTTGCTGGTGAGACTGAGAACTGGCGATCGGGCCAGTTGCCACTGCTTATATGGCCAAAGGCTATTCAAGGTGGCTGCCAGCTCACGTCATCGTTTTAAGATAGGTTTCACACATGAGTGGTGAGCACAAGGTCTGCCATACCATCTTCCTACGGTCCAGGATGGCGGTGTGCTGGTTGTCATATCAATGCACCGTACATATAATTTCATCATGGCAATCGCCCGTCTTTAACTCGAAATTGATTGTTCCTGCACCACAGATTTGACTCCGCGGTTCTTCTTCAGCACGCGATATCAGTTGACTTGTAGTGATAGTCATCGATTCATACAGCAAATTTTCCTGCGCCAGGTAGTTCAAAACGAAAAATGTATGCGTTGTCACAGAGGCCATGGGTTTGGAAATGTACGACGTGGGACATAATAAACTTCTCGGTNTGCGTTGTCACAGAGGCCATGGGTTTGGAAATGTACGACGTGGGACATAATAAACTTCTCGGTTCTTAATTTTATTCAGATTTATTTTCCATTTTTTCGAGTTAAATAATATTCAAGGTCACAAACACAATTTTAAGGTCAAGATAACCAAGATCCATTAAGGTGAAGGTTACTTAGATATAATATTGTGCGCGGGTGCCATCACAACATGTACACCCCATACCGCCTCGACAACCGAGGTGGCTGGTTGCTCCTGGCTCCTTCCTACGAATCCTGCACTCGGCTAACTACTACTATAGGAAATGCAATTGCCGAAGGGGTCAGTATACAGAATGCATGAATTCGATACAGTATTTTGAGTAATTACCTGTCAAAGCCACTATTTTATTGTTTATGATATACACTTACTATTAACCCAGAACGTTCACATAGCTGAAACAGAAATGTATATTAATCATAACAACCTACCTTAAGATATGATTATAGAATTTATTTTTATTGTAGAGGTGGACGTGAAAATATAAGGCCCTAGGTTGAATAAACATTTCACAGTTTTAGACATAACGCACATTTGTATATTTCTCGAGGAACCCNTAAACATTTCACAGTTTTAGACATAACGCACATTTGTATATTTCTCGAGGAACCCACTGAGATTTTTTTCCTTTTAGTAGAAGAGATTTATTTCTTTGCTTAGGATTGTTTTTGTTTGAGAGACCTGTTAACTTAAAGAAATGTGAATTGTTTACATTTATCCATACGAAAACAATGCAGCCAAAATGTTGAAGTCAGTATTACTCACAGTATCTAAAAGGTGAGCTGTCGACAAAAAAAATTAATTTTTTTGGGCTTTTCCTTATGTATTTATCGAAACGTCCGAGTCAATGTTCGAGGCACAAATTTTAACTAGTTTGTAAATGTAAATTTTTGTGACGTTCAAATGGTGAATAATAGCTTTAACAAGCAACCCCTAACCATCTCCTATTGTTCTCATCTCATGCCATTCAAGGAAAGCGATTTAATTGTAGCTCGTGGTACTTGAGTGGACCAAGATTCTANTATTGTTCTCATCTCATGCCATTCAAGGAAAGCGATTTAATTGTAGCTCGTGGTACTTGAGTGGACCAAGATTCTACACTCTCTGGAAGCTCGCAGCAAATGTAGACCTTGAAAGTTTCCACAATGCCACCGACAGAACTATTAAGTACTTCAGTTCAGAGAAGTCAGAGTACTTGCGCGCAGGGCTCTGAAATTAGCTGGGCGGAGTGGCTACGTCACAGTGCAACTTGGTGACCTTAAACTTTCCTTATTAGTGACACTGGTTAAGCCCCCTGGCCCCTCGATCCCCAGGGCCTCTCCTGTGAGCTAACAAGGCCCGGTCCCCTAAGAGCCGGACCGCATATAAGTTCCTATAGGCTATTCAAGGTAAATTAAGCACTCTTTGAAACCCTCTCATTAGCAATAATATTCAATTAATATAATTGATTGTAGATATATACGTTAACTTTCGAGTCCGATGAAATATATACACTGTGTTTATTACTTACATGGCAATATTTATTTTAATGTGTTGGAAATATAAAAAAATGGCTGATAAGAGAAAAGTAACGAGGACCTAAAAAGTGCTCACGTTACCGTGAACAGCCTATAGCAAACTCTACCACGTGGTGAGGAAGTACCGTGCACGACTATACCATTTATCGAACCCAAGTATGCTACAATATTTTTTGAATAGCATTTTAATATGTATTTACATGATACATTTCTGAGTGATCTACACTGTGATAGTACAAAATATTGGTATGCGTGGCTGCTTCGCCTCCGTGCCCTTCCCCTCCTCCTTCCGAAGTTCCAACCCCAGGATAACATCTCCAGTACCCGTCTGAGGGGAGACGGAGCCACAATATGGGTCGCGATAATGCTAACGGGACTGACATAATTTCCGTCTCAGGAAGAATGAACAACTTGGAACCTTAATTCGCGAACTTTCTGGTCATCGCCTCCCTCAGCGCTAGTCGAGGCGCGAAGAACATTCGGGGTCAGCTCATCTGAGTCACATAAGAGGCACGCCGCGTGACTCTGTGTCGGCAGTCTTGCGTTGCCATTAGTGTCAGGTGCGTACGACGAAGGGAAACACCAGGCGACAGCGCAGTGATTAACTAGTGCAGTGTGCGGTCTTCGGGACGAATGGTGATGGCACTGTCACCNAAACACCAGGCGACAGCGCAGTGATTAACTAGTGCAGTGTGCGGTCTTCGGGACGAATGGTGATGGCACTGTCACCAGTAAATTCAGTGTGCAACCATCGGGAGAGCAAAAACTGAGTCTGACCGGCTGAACTTGTGGGACTTGTGGGACTTGATTTCTGAGTGTCGGACATTTGGAATTGCGTGAATGTACGGAATTGGACATTTTAATCGTATATGAGTAGCAAATATGTGAAAATGTATTAACCTTAGGTAATCTGAAGAAAGTGATAAGGATTTTAATTACATTTGNTATGAGTAGCAAATATGTGAAAATGTATTAACCTTAGGTAATCTGAAGAAAGTGATAAGGATTTTAATTACATTTGAAATCGTCACAAACATTGCGATCATTATTATGAACTGTAAGTGTTATTAGAAGGGACATACCATTGCAAATATATTACGAAATTAAAATTAGTCCTTTTAATTTTATTAAGAACTAAATTCATCACGATTGTGGATAATCCCTGTGAAACTTGATGAAATATGAACATTCAGACAAATTTTAAATTCGTCCTGCGTTGGAGGCCGTGGTGGTGCAGTTGTCAGACCACTCGCCTCACACTAAGACGAACCAGGATTTTCGCATGTGGGAAACGTCACAGACGTTGCCGTTGGACGACAGGTTTTCTCGAGGTTCTTGTATTCCAGCGCTGCTCCATCTTCCCCTCTTCATCTTCACCGGCGCACAATATCTCGCTCTTAAGGGTGCCGTCAGGATGGAAATATTTCACGCGTTCGAAGCCTAGAAGTGAGGCAGCGCTAAGGGCGACCTAAGTACCAGCGCCAAACATCTGGCCGCCCTTACGCGCAAGGCGCTTAACTGGCGTGCAGTCTCTTTCGTCAACTCGCCTATGTAGGACTTCCACTGCGGATCGACGTTAAAATATAACATTATTATTTTAAATATATATATATATATGTTTACGTTCCTGTTGTACGTTAAATAACCTGTACCGGAAAATTTCATACTGAAAAACTATTGTTGAACAATAGTTTTAGTTAGTCCTCTTTCACTTTTAAACCAAATGTATTATAAAAGGAAATACAAACCTAAAACCACCACTTTGATATGGAAATTCCCTAAAAATGCTGTTCGCACGCAGAAGCATCTAAAAATATTAAACAACTTTTCAATTACAACCATACGACTGGAGCTCTGCGTTCTATTTTCAGGTGAGAGCAGACTCTCNGGGGCAAACCGTAAAATGAAGCTACACTTCTACGACACAAAAAACACAAAGTAAAAAAAAGATATATTTCATCATATTCATCACAAATAGTCTACACTACATTAAACCTATTTTCGATTAAGTGGTTGCCTCAAACACATCAGACTGTTTAGTGAAAATATGAAGTTGGCAAGATTTTTCTTTGTATTTTCCTAATGACGTGATGCAATGGGGATGCAGCTGCACCCCGTGCAGCCTCCCCTCCTAATTCGTCTTGTGTTATGGAAATTTAAGCGCATGCGTGTATGTTGGAAACTTGACTACATTTTTTTTTCAGTACCATGGTATGATAGGGTTTACTGGGGATTATTATTATCCCGCGGGAGTGACACTTACAGACGAAACTAATAGTTGTCTTGATTGCAGTTCTAGGATATGAAATGTTTTACTTGACATTGTATTGTAAAACTTAGATATTTTACCTGACAGGGCGAGGAAGGGATATCGTCATAACTAACTGATCATAAGGTGAATTTCGTTAGTCCTCGCATTTCTAAGCAATTGATCGTACGGAGGGATAGGAAAAAAGGTAGACACTCACTCCCCTGTTCGCCAGGTGAGGAGACAGACTCTTGTCGTGTCTCGACTGTTCCCTGTTTCCGCNAGGTAGACACTCACTCCCCTGTTCGCCAGGTGAGGAGACAGACTCTTGTCGTGTCTCGACTGTTCCCTGTTTCCGCTTTCTGTTGCCTCGTTCTTCCACCCCCTGTCGCCCTCGTTTATTGTTGGTCCTCATTCAGGTGCTGGGCGAACTTTCGGCCGCAAGAAGTCTACAGTTTGGCGCATTCTCACGCTATCAGCCAAACGCAATCACTACCCAGTTTTTGGCAGATTCCTGCGTTTGTTTCGTTGCCTAGCGGTCTCCGCTGTTTGCTGGATATGTTTCGACAACGACGACTCACCGCGAGCGCTGCCGACGCTTGCACTGAGCTAGTCATAACAATGTCCCTTTACGAACTATTAACATAGCTCGGCATTTGTTGGTATGGATACAAGATTGTTAGTACATGGCGAGAAAGCTGCCAACAGGTGAAGGGCCAGTTGCCAAACTGGATTCGGGATGGCTTAAAACATTACATTAGTGACATATATCACGCATAATCACAAATTCACACTCATACAAAGCTAAAAATGCTCCGAAAGTATAGTTGGTATTAGAATTACAGACATCAGGTCTCGATCGCTATGACCTCTTTATTTGTCAGTTAAAAAGTAGTTTATGATATTTTGGTTGAAAAGCATTTTAAAATCGATTTTTGAGGGCGCATAACTCCCTTAAATATAACTTGAGGGGAAAAAGGTATATACATTTTTGTCTTAGTTTTTTGTACGGAATAAGTTTTGAAATAGCCACTTCATATATCAAGTTGAAAATACTTCTGATCCCTTACACAGCAATCAGATGTACAATTTCANTTTTGAAATAGCCACTTCATATATCAAGTTGAAAATACTTCTGATCCCTTACACAGCAATCAGATGTACAATTTCACGGCTGTACGAAACATTATGACAGAATTGCATCACACTGGCAAAATATTTTCCCATAAAATACAATGTAGTATTTTTTTGCGTCAATTTATTCCGAACGCGTTTTCAAAATNAGGTAGACACTCACTCCCCTGTTCGCCAGGTGAGGAGACAGACTCTTGTCGTGTCTCGACTGTTCCCTGTTTCCGCGTTCTGTTGCCTCGTTCTTCCACCCCCTGTCGCCCTCGTTTATTGTTGGTCCTCATTCAGGTGCTGGGCGAGCTTACGGCCGCAAGAAGTCTACAGTTTGGCGCATTCGCACGCTATCAGCCAAACGCAATTACTACCCAATTTTTGGCAGATTCCTGCGTTTGTTTTGTTGCGTAGCGGTCTCCGCTGTTTACTGGATATGTTTCGACAACGACGACTCACCGCGAGCGCTGCCGACGCTTGCACTGAGCTAGTCATAACAATGTCCCTTTACGAACTATTAACATAGCTCGGCATTTGTTGGTATGGATACAAGATTGTTAGTACATGGCGAGAAAGCTGCCAACAGGTGAAGGGCCAGTTGCCAAACTGGATTCGGGATGGCTTAAAACATTACATTAGTGACATATATCACGCATAATCACAAATTCACACTCATACAAAGCTAAAAATGCTCCGAAAGTATAGTTGGTATTAGAATTACAGACATCAGGTCTCGATCGCTATGACCTCTTTATTTGTCAGTTAAAAAGTATTTTATGATATTTTGGTTGAAAAGCATTTTAAAATCGATTTTTGAGGGCGCATAACTCCCTTAAATATAACTTGAGGGGAAAAAGGTATATACATTTTTGTCTTAGTTTTTTGTACGGAATAAGTTTTGAAATAGCCACTTCATATATCAAGTTGAAAATACTTCTGATCCCTTACACAGCAATCAGATGTACAATTTCATGGCTGTACGAAACATTATGACAGAATTGCATCACCCTGGCAAAATATTTTCCCATAAAATACAATGTAGTATTTTTTTGCGTCAATTTATTCCGAACGCGTTTTCAAAATNACTGGCAAAATATTTTCCCATAAAATACAATGTAGTATTTTTTTGCGTCAATTTATTCCGAACGCGTTTTCAAAATGTTCCGGAACGCTCCAGAAGGATCTCCGCTGCGACGATCAGCCCTCCACGAAGACGAGGCGAGCCTGATTGAATGGAGATGTAATGCGTGACAAGTATAGCTGCGGCGTTGGCTGGAAAGGCGAGGCCAACATGCCCGAAATGGAATTAGCTTAATGTAGATAAACGACAGGACACGGTGTCGAGTACTGAGAGATGAGATGGATCATTCGGGGCGTACGCAGGCGCACGTGGCTACCCAAACATAAAACTTGTTTACCAAATTCTCATCCGTGAGTTATCTCTGACGAAGCGTCCAGTTCCTGATTCGAACGTATTTATCGCTGGTTTCGTTCATTACGTGATTTATTGGTAGTTTCGACCTAAAATTGTTTGCTCATTTTTCGTTTCAGGTAAGCGGTATTGTAGGTAGGTTTGACACAAAAATAGTGCGTTCATAAATTTCCCGTTGATTCGAGTACTTTCGTAGCCCGAAAAAATTAAAACCCGCCAAAATGTTTATTCGAAATATCAAAAGCACTCTTACTGAGAAAATAATATTGTTATAGGAACCCTCTAAATATTGTTAACATAGATAGTAATACCGACAGAACTGCTTGTTGTATCGTTGTCTGTGATTGTATTTGCTACTGAACATTTGGTTGCTGCATCACAGCATAGTATTATGACTATAAAACAGATAGTATCTCCAACAGAACAACTTCAGCAATGTTTGGAGTGTTGCCACAACAATCAGTATTGTAAAAGCCTTACGGAATATTCTGTGGCTACCAATCTCAAACTCGATTACACAACTGTTGAATGCCAGCACCAGAACATTCTGTTAGGTTATTACAATANGTGGCTACCAATCTCAAACTCGATTACACAACTGTTGAATGCCAGCACCAGAACATTCTGTTAGGTTATTACAATACTGATTTTTGCTGCAACAATCAAAATATTGTTAAAGTTTTTTTTCCCCCTTCAGAAGCTATATCTGTGCTGTAGCAAACCATGTGAACAGTAGCAAATACAGTCACAGACAGGAATACAGTTAACATTTATGTTGGTAATGCTATCGCTGTTATAGATATTTAGATAGTACCTACAACCTATCAGATGGCTTCACCTATTTTAACAGTCTATATTGTTTCTACAACCATATTTTTTCGCAGTGCAGATTTTGACTTGCTGTACAACGCCGTATTGGATTATGGTTAGGCAAAGGCCTTCGGGTTTACGTACATTCCTTTCAGCTCAAATATCGTTAGAGGTGATAGGTAAAGAAATTAATGACTGAAAATTTATTTTCTTCTTTAAAGCAAGTACGACCACGGCAACGAACGTGAATTGAATTTACCTTAAACAAATAGGACCCAAAGCTCAGATAATCCCCCATGCGAGAACTTTATAAGCCCTTGAAGGGATCTTTTCATAAAAGACGCACATAATATTTTCATTACAACGTTGCTTTAATCTCGCAATCTGTTGAATTTTTTTTTTGTGCTGTGAGTATTAACTACTCTACACCGTCCTCTTTGTTCCCATCTGCCGCTTAATCTACGGGGGAAGGAGACTTTAAATACAGTTATACATGTAAGTACCTCAAACGTAAAACTGTACATATGATATTACATTTTGCACTGTAAAACAGCGTATTTTTTTCCCCATCACTCTGCATTTACACGCATCGCTAAGATGCTTACTTTAATAATGAAAATCTCCCTGTGTGTCTATATACAGACACACACATATATATTTCCGTGTGTGTCTATATATACACATACACACATATATATACACACACGGAAATTTTAATTATTAAAGTTAACATCTTAGCGATGTGTGTAAATGCGTAGTGATGGGAAAAAAAAATATATATGCACATAATGGTATGGTCAACAACAGATAACACGTTATTTTCTGATTCCAGCGAGAAACTCAATAGTGTTAAAGTAAGAAACACTGCTCCACCTCCTACAAATTCAAAACNAATATATATGCACATAATGGTATGGTCAACAACAGATAACACATTATTTTCTGATTCCAGCGAGAAACTCAATAGTGTTAATGTAAGAAACACTGCTCCACCTCCTACAAATTCAAAACAAAATAACAAAATACTTTGTAAACAGTACTCATGTTTCGCGCTGACGTTACAGATATCGACGTTTATNACAAAATAACAAAATACTTTGTAAACAGTACTCATGTTTCGCGCTGACGTTACAGATATCGACGTTTATGTCACCACTGCACTACACAAGGGAGTTGGACGAAACGACCACCACATGGGCATATACACGCAGTACTGAATTCAAAGGCTAAATTAATTCACGGGGATAAAGGCTATAAAATCAAAACAGCTTTTTTTTTTATTCCACTTACCACGTAGTCTTTCTGGATATTTAGTTGGAGCTTATGGTATCTACCATGTTCTGGGGCCTGGCATATTCGTATTTTCGGCCATACTTTACATGCTAATTCTACATATGTCGGAAACTGTAAGCAGGTTTCATTTTCGACTTATTTGAATGTTATAATTTTTCATTTACACATGTACTTATTATTTTGTATTCTGTTATTTGAAAATGGATTAAGCAACTATCTTATCATGTTACTACTCTTCGAATTTTCGAATGTGCATAAACGTTTTACTGTCGAATAATTGGAGTTAAATGTTTCAGAAACGTCATTTAAATAAGAGTATTTGAAAGTGAACGTGGGAAAACCATTTTTCTTTTACTTTCTCGGAAAGGCTTGCTGAAATTCAATTTTCATCTCTTAATGAAGTAGCTGCTCAATATCGCTAATACACAGCAAATATTGGGTAAGTAATACTTTACATTATAAATGTTGTCGTAAACGCCATACTTTGCCCGGCTTTTTTTAATCATAACCTTCCCTGGTCTCTTATTAAATTCTCTGTTCTGGTGGTTGGCTATGAAGAGGCCTGCCTACAAACACCTACTTTATAATTTAAAAAAAAACTTTAAATTAACTTAGCTCTGTTACACTTTTTAATGCAACGCAGAAAATGGGCTTTCTTTATTACTTTCCGAGATGCATGGACGTCAATCTCCCAGCACAGATGGCTGGCTTCAGATAATGTGTGCATACTCAGATAAACATGAATTTGCAGTTGCTTACGTCTTTATAAAAATAAATTGTAGTTTTTTTATAAAATTAATTCCTACTTTCCCAGATTGATGGCCAAATATACATCAGCTGAAATTCTTTCGGGCATCGAGATACTGCAAATTTCATGATACAGGACTTGTGTAAAGCGCTTGAATTTTAAAACCAGTTTTATTAGACTCCATTTATTAAAAAAAAACTGCAGTAAAACTTAAAAAGAAAATATCGCATTTTGAGCTAATGCGTTTATAAGTGGTTGACCAATATGTTTAATTCAACTAGTTATGAGATTCAAATGATTAATATAGTATTAAGGAATATGTATGAAAGTAGAAAAAAAATTGACATTATTTTACGCTAATACATTTTTACCTAGTGAATATTTTCCGTGTTACCGTAGACCATATCTTTTACGTTGTAAGTAAACTGCGGTGTTGAGCAGGATGATTTGCAACTCTCCTGTGAGCACTCTAATGTCGCCCAGGAAACAATTAAAACGCAGGCAGCTATGATACATATCTAGTGTCATTCTTGCTCCAAAACGAAACTCTAACCCTGTCACTCCACTAACATACAAAACAAACTAGTAAAAAATGTATGGAAAATTTAAGAAAAAAATATGAATTTTACGAAAAATTTTAAGAAAATTTAAATTGATACAGTTTACAAGTGCTCACATCAGCATGTCTGACAAATTGGAGACGAATGCCGGAATGCAGGAGCGCGGGAAACGGGAGATCCCGAGAAAACCGGCCGACCAGCGGTATCGTCCGACACGATTCCCACATGCGAGAATCCGGGGGGCGACCCCGCCGTTAATCGAATCCGGTTCGCCTAGGCGCGAGGCGAGCAGTCTGACCACAGCACCACCGCGGTCCCTCAACCTATAAGAGCAATCATGTTATAGGTGGTGCAAAACTATTTTTTGAAAACGTGTAGTTCCGACGGTATTTTTAATGGTTTTATGTCAAACGTGATATTTTAAATTATAGTTTTCTTCCTGTAATGCATTACGATATTGAAATGCTCCCTGTTAATGTGTTTCCAGCCTGGAAATTATTTCTGCTCGCTGCTTTGTTTTGGTGTAACAGCGCGTCAAGTGACAAGTGTTCTGCAAGATGGTGGGCGAGGCGGGTCGGGCTTCAATTGTATCCACGTGTCGGGAAAATNCGTCAAGTGACAAGTGTTCTGCAAGATGGTGGGCGAGGCGGGTCGGGCTTCAATTGTATCCACGTGTCGGGAAAATTAACGCGTTAAAAGCCAGCGCACACAATTGCGCATATAACCCACACGAAGGTTGTTTTCGTCCGTAACTGTGCACTNTAACGCGTTAAAAGCCAGCGCACACAATTGCGCATATAACCCACACGAAGGTTGTTTTCGTCCGTAACTGTGCACTGAAAGGCTCAGTTCCCAGTGATCTTTCCTGTGGGTATCTGAATCGTAAACCGTGTTACTGTTCTAGGCTATGGATAGTTCGTATTACCGCTCGTTGTTCACGGTTAGCTCAACACTTTTGAAGTTCAAGTTTGAACATTTTCGCTGGCCAACCGGAGCATATTTTAAAGGGCATGCTGACATGCAACGGGCCCTGTAAAGTCGGTTATGACGGAAGGAAAGTAGTTTCACGTCTTAGCCTTGGAATAAAAGTGTTGGGTAAACAGATCTGAGGACGGAAGTTATTTATTTTGCTTTCTGTTTTTAATGCATATAAGTGAACGAATAAGCAAATTTGAAAAATATTTACTTTGCTAAGTGTTCCATCGTTTTACTTGGACGGTGCCTGAATAACGTGATTAGGCCCATGGGAATTATAATTTTTCATATAGTGGAAGAATACATAATTTGCATATAAGTAGATATAGCGCAGGGCTCTCAAGAGTGCCTACAACTCTTTGGTTGTGAGAACGAAATACGCGTTGTGCCGGCTTAAGCACAGCACGAACCATTTAACTTCTTAATTGCAACACGTAAAATCATAAACTAATGTGGGCCTGAAAGGGTTAAAAGAGGAAAAACTAGGGAAAAGTGTGGTTATTGATACACTTAATGCTAATAAAAGAAAATTCCCTGCAGTTTAAGTACGCAACAAAAATAATTATTGTNTGTGGTTATTGATACACTTAATGCTAATAAAAGAAAATTCCCTGCAGTTTAAGTACGCAACAAAAATAATTATTGTTTATGTAACGCGAAAGTTTAATTAAAATATATTGCTTGTGTAACGTGAAAGCGAAGGTAGCGAGAGTCTCACAGCTGATTGATCGTGTCACGTGTGATAACAGTTCGTAATACAGCCAGNTGTGGTTATTGATACACTTAATGCTAATAAAAGAAAATTCCCTGCAGTTTAAGTACGCAACAAAAATAATTATTGTATATGTAACGCGAAAGTTTAATTAAAATATATTGCTTGTGTAATGTGAAAGCGAAGGTAGCGAGAGTCTCACAGCTGATTGATCGTGTCACGTGTGATAACAGTTCGTAATACAGCCAGTTATTTCCAAAAGTGCGGGCAGGCGGAGTAATACAAACCGATACCTTGGGGGAAAAAAAAAGAATATAATAGTTATTAGCAATTAAAAAATATGCCATGCGGCAGACTAACGCACAAAGGTCAGAAATAAAAAATAAGAATGGCTTTCTAAACAGCTTAAACAAACGTGAAGTACCTATTGTTAAAGTGATTCATTCATCAAACCACCTGTCCCGACTTTTTAGTTAACGCAAGTTAATTCGAGTAATCAAAATCGCATTGCTAAAGGCGTATGCACCAGTAGCGATGAGTGCAAAGTACTTAGGAACGCAGCGGAATTATTTCACAGCATTAAAAAAAATTGCAGGAATTGAAAAAAAAAATTAATTTGTACAACTCGCATGCGCAGTTTTCTTAATAAGTAGGATTTAAAAACTATACTCCATTCACGGTTACATCCAACTTTTCTAAAGCCCAGTGAAAGTTCTACCCTCAGAATATTCCTCCACCTCATACACTGAAGAGCCAAAAAAATACTGGTATAGGCGTGCGTATGCAAATAACAGAGGTGTGGAACCAATCAGAGTAACGCGATACGGTCTGCAGCTAGATAGGTTACTGCTGCTACAATGGCAGGTTATCAAGATTTAAGTGGGTTTGAACGTGGTGTTAAAATCGGCGCATAGCATCTCCGAGATAGCGATAACATTTGGATATTCACGTACGACCATTTCACGAGTGTGCCGTGAATATCGGGAATCCGGTAAAACAGATTGGATTCGTGAACTGCCCTGCAGGATTCATGGTGTGTGTTTCCCTCCTTCATACCTTCAGACATTAGTCGAGTACATGCCACGTCGTCTTGCGGCACTTCTGCGAGCTTGGGGGGGGGNGGGGGGGGGGGGTACACGATATTAGGTAGTGTACCAGTTTTTTTGGCTCTTCAGTGTACAAACATATCTTAAAAAATTACACCAGATAGACAACGCACCACATTCTTGCGCACTCGGTGTAATATCATCTTGCATGAGAACTATTTCTCACTAGGCATTACCAACATACCAACAAACATATTTTCTCTCTGTCTTTTTTTATATTAATTATAAATGAAATATTATTATTTATAAATAAAATGTTAGTTTAATCAAAAGTATGGTATTTTCATGTTAACACAAGTATGAAACGCTTGTGGTACGTGATTTATTTTGGGGAGCAACCAAACACGTCGTACATAGGATGTGTTTTCAATTGTTTTATTTTTAAAAGTGCGAAGAAGCCGCATAGACTGCAGGCTTTCAACCGCTCCTGATGAAGTTCCACTGTTGCATAAATATAATTTGCGTATCACAGCGCACCGATATAGAAACACTACACGCCTTGCCTGTAGAAGTGATAAGGCACCAGATGTGCCAGTTAGTAACGCCCGCATCGCTCCTTCGCTTCTGTACCTTGAAGTGCGTAAAAACGTCCCGGTACCCATGCACTTTTCAGTACGTTTGTAAATAACATAAACTACGCATGCAATCTGTTGCGATGAACACTAGTGCCTTGTGCCACAGAGGAAAATGCGCTGAGGGAAAATTCTATAAAATATTTAAAAACACGCTCCACGTAAGGTGAACTGCTGGGTTTGTTTGGAAACGGGGCACGCGGAAGAAACTTTCCACCCCTAGAGGCGGAATACAACCCGCAGACAAGAAAGTTGCGAAAACCACGCGATCTTGATAAAACAGGCAAATTAACATACTGTAAGTGCCACAACTGCTGCTAGCGGTTGAATCTACGTGGAGTGGGGTGCGTCTGGCGAAAGGAGAGGTACATGCGCGCGCAGCCCTGATGAAAACATTGTTTCACGGTATTTTCAGTTGCGCGTGTGCCGATGCACGCCGAAATTTTTTGTAACAGTTTGTACACAGCCAGGTCGTCACTAATGTCTGCCGCCGCCGGCCGTGCCGGAGCACCAAGCGTAGACACTAAGGCAGGCGAACCGCCAGTACACGAGGTGCTCGCAGTAACGAGACTTGATACCAGCGTCTAGGCACAGAATATTAGAGAATACAGAGGCGAAACGGCCGCTTAGACAGCTAACTCCATCCGTATACTCCAGCAAGTTGGCGTCACTTGCCAGCAAAATGTCTGGAACGCCACCGTTCGCCAATCAGCGCGTGGCAACTTACTTGCCAACCGGCAGCCCAGCCATATAGAATCTGATGTGGTATGCAGCAGCCAATCAGACACATTGCACGTTCCCATCATAGCCTCATGCAGCCAATCGGCAAATAGGTGCGCCGACATCGAAGGAAACCTCACGTCGTTTGAGTTACGTCAAGTAATTTTAAAACCATCTCTGCTGCTTCGTTCAGCAAAAAGGTGGATGTTAAAATTATAAATAATTATTTGACTAAGCAAAGCTCTCTGCGGGGCCGCGGTGGTGTAGTGGTTAGACTACTCGCCTTCCACCTAGGTGGACCAGGCTCGATTACCGGCGTGGTCAATAACGGATTTTCGCTTGAGGGAATCGTGCCTTGTAATGCCGCTGGTGGCTGGTTTTTTTGGGGATCTCCCGTTTACCCCGCCCCTTCATTCCGGCGCTGCTCCATACTCACTTCGTTTCATCCTCATCGGCTCTCAAGACCTCGATGTTAAGAGACACTCAAATCTCTTCACTCTTCCAGCTCTGTGGATTCGTTCTTAAAATAATATAACTAAACAAAGCGCACCGCTCAAAATTTTAATGCAAATTTATTGTGTTGTTCCTTGACACTTTTTTAAAGTATAATTTTATTGTATTTTGTTAATCAGATTTGTATTTATAATCTCTACCATATTATGATTTATCTCCCATGAAAACCAAACTATTTGTTATACATCCATAACATACAACTTGTCGAACAGTGTCATCAATTTATCAGCTGAACAAGCGAAGTACTTTTTTCGAAGTTTGGGTACCTTATTAATTCTACAAAAAAAATTTTATATTTTATGTGAGGTACCGTACCTTTGTTTCGTGTTTGTTCCGCGCTCTCCATAGTACTTTTCGTAACGGAAGTTTATTCACCAAATAAATACGGTTTGCACATTTTATCTGGCGTATTATCGTCCAGACAATTGATAGTAAAAGTTGCTGAGAAGAGGGCTGACTAGAAGGAATTCTAGTTTCCTTTATAGTTTCGTTTCAGTAATAATCATTACGTTCGTTTCTTGGACTCGGTTATTTCTTGTAAAACGAGTCAATCTTCTACACAAATATGAAATAAGATATTTAGTGAGCTTTATGATAGATAAATATAAGCCAAGTTTTCATTCTAACTTTGGTTTCTTTAACATAGCTTGGGATCACAAATACGTGAAAACACAAATACTGTAGCGTCATAACTTTAATTTTCCGAAGTACTTCACTGAGGTAAGCAAATATATGTAACTTAAAAATTAAAACGTTCTTCTTTAGTTTGAAAATACTTGTTTTCATTGAAACAATTTTAGTTTTCCAGTTATCTCTTAGTCCACAACAGGGACTCAGCTTTAGGTAATTTTTGTGTGTGTTGTGTATGAATTCCTTGTTTGAATCAAACAGGCTTATTTTGATTACTTCTAGGTGGCGATATCTACATTCATCTCTCCGTGTTCGTCGTGGACAAGACTTGATAACAATGTTTTCATGCTCGCAAAACTTTGTTCATTGCAACGACCAATTGAGGAAATGAATTTATTGTGCGGAAAATTGTAGATTGGAATAAAAGAATCACCAAGGTCTCTGGAAAACATTTTGTCGTGTACGCTTCATCATCATAAATGCAAGTACTTATATGATTTGAAAACTTCAGGGCAAGGTAGAATGTAGAAGCATATACGATATTTATGAACTCCTATACTATTCCTTCTCAAGTCGGGTCAACATATTGAAAAGTGATTGACATGAAATATTAACAAAAAGACTCCCATTATGTCCCTTCCTCAACAATAGACAAGCACAAACAACAGTAATATTCACACACAGAAATAAAAGGAATAAAGAGAGAATAAACGTATCTGCTGAGTCATTTATTATACCAACACAAGAATGTATATACCAACGGGGAATTACACTGTTTTTTTCTGGTGTGTATTTTCAGAAGCGAAAGTTTTTTGTGAACTTCAAACACCAGCGAGTGAAGAGATTTGGGTGGCTCGTAACAGCGAGGTCTTTAGAGCCGATGAGGGTTATTGAGGCAAGTATGGAGCAGTGCCGGAATGAAAGGGCGGGGGAAACGGGAGAACCCCGAGAAAACCCGCCGACCAGTGACATCGTCCGGCACAATTGCCACATGCAAAAATCCGGGAGTGACCCGACCCGGCATTGAACTAGGTTCGCCTTGGTGGGATTCAAACACTATAGTGTCAGGGGATAATTATACATGGTTATAAAATATCTTTGGTTTCATTATGTCATCTGTATCAAATGTTTTAATGAAAGGTAATCGTTGGCGATAAANTGGTTATAAAATATCTTTGGTTTCATTATGTCATCTGTATCAAATGTTTTAATGAAAGGTAATCGTTGGCGATAAATACCACTTTTATGTTATGGTTTGCAATTGACACCATGTCAATGCCGATTTAGTAATCTACAAAAACACAGCTCACAAGTTAAGTAAAGTCTCACAACAAAATGTGTACATATAAATTTCAAGTAAATGTAATTTTCAGACACTTTTCAATGAGTAGGCCTGTGTTCTTTTGACATTAATAAAAATATAAGGATGTAATGTCCTCAAAACGTGTTAGTTTGCTTTAAGGATCTGAGCCTTTTTTCAGCGGCAGGACGATAAGTATAAGATCGAAATTTGTTTCCCGGAACGACTACGAAGTAACTTTCAAAGAGCGCAATTTAAGATTTGCGCAGTTGTTTACCAGTTCCCATTAAAGAAGTTCAGTTTTGTCTCGAACTTTCTTGAATTCAGGACGCGTTCGGAAACTTCCATTGGCGAAAAAAGTTTCCCTCCTTTCGAATGAAACCAATTTTCTACCGAACTCTCGCGTGGGATTCTACTTTCCGCCATCTTTCTGCTAGCCAGCAGAATAAATCCCAGAGCGAGTCTTAAACGCTTCTAACCAACTGCGTTGATGCAGCAGGCAAAGGGATAGCTTGCAGTTTCTGCAGCAGAAGGCGTAAAATTTCAAAGAATGTTGCACTGTCGCCGGATGTCGTGTCTCACTTGCGTTAAGGAAGATATAAGTACCGATACCATCCAGCTGTATTACAGATGACATTTACGAGTAGAATTCCATTCCGACACAGAAAAAAAACCCATTTTTTTTAAAACAAAAAATTACTATTGAGCCATTTATTTGGTCGTTTGTGATGTAGTTAAATATATGATTTTGTAACTAATGTTTTAAAGCAAAATCTTATATTACTAATATGTAAAAATGCTCTTGGTGTATTAATGTTAACAAAGCTACCAAGTAATGTTTCCGCAACCAAATAATGTATTACGCTAAAAAAATAACAGGAACATTAATATGTTTGTGTTACTACGACTTTAAAGAGATGCCCAACCAACACCAGTTTACGGTAACTCGACAAGAACACATCTGGTTTCATGATGGAACGTTCTGTAGTGGTTTCGCTGCGTTGTGAAATGACGGATACTAGTCGATAAACTCGGAAGTTAAAGTAAACTTTATCTAAGTTTCGAAGTACATCATCAGGACTGAATGTAAGTAAGAATAGTTTCCAACCCTTTCAAATCAGGTTACGTGTGCCAAATATGCATATTTTCCGAGGATATGTATGAAATATTTACTCATGAAGAAAAATTTGTGCACTTTGCCGTTAGATGTAGAATACGTACAATATGAAACGCGCTAACAAATGTAAATACTATATAGTAGTTGACAAGGTGCTGGACTTTGTGACATGGATATCCTCATGCGCACGGGGCTCGGGTTAGTTCTTCCACTGAATTAGTTTATTACATGGGAAACATTTATTTTTTCGACAAAAAAAATGGTATTTAATTTATTTTACATCGGAATGTTGTTTTACAGCAAAGAAAAACAAGATAATTGTAAACACGAGTGTTAAAATTAATTGAAATGAAATTGGTTTTGCTGCATTATAAAAACCGCCTGAATATTGGCAGTTCAGTTAGAAGGTAACATTGTAGGAAAAGTATTTCGTATTACTTTTACATTAATAGCAGGAGAGTATNTGGTTATAAAATATCTTTGGTTTCATTATGTCATCTGTATCAAATGTTTTAATGAAAGGTAATCGTTGGCGATAAAAACCACTTTTATGTTATGGTTTGCAATTGACACCATGTCAATGCCAGATTTAGTAATCTACAAAAACACAGCTCACAAGTTAAGTAAAGTCTCACAACAAAATGTGTACATATAAATTTCAAGTAAATGTAATTTCCAGACACTTTTCAATGAGTAGGCCTTTGTTCTTTTGACATTAATAAAAATATAAGGATGTAATGTCCTCAACACGTGTTAGTTTGCTTTAAGGATCTGAGCCTTTTTTCAGCGGCAAGACGATAAGTATAAGATCGAAATTTGTTTCCCGGAACGACTACGAAGTAACTTTCAAAGAGCGCAATTTAAGATTTGCGCAGTTGTTTACCAGTTCCCATTAAAGAAGTTCAGTTTTGTCTCGAACTTTCTTGAATTCAGGACGCGTTCGGAAACTTCCATTGGCGAAAAAAGTTTCCCTCCTTTCGAATGAAACCAATTTTCTACCGAACTCTCGCGTGGGATTCTACTTTCCGCCATCTTTCTGCTAGCCAGCAGAATAAATCCCAGAGCGAGTCTTAAACGCTTCTAACCAACTGCGTTGATGCAGCAGGCAAAGGGATAGCTTGCAGTTTCTGCAGCAGAAGGCGTAAAATTTCAAAGAATGTTGCACTGTCGCCGGATGTCGTGTCTCACTTGCGTTAAGGAAGATATAAGTACCGATACCATCCAGCTGTATTACAGATGACATTTACGAGTAGAATTCCATTCCGACACAGAAAAAAGTCTAATTTTTTTTAAACAAAAAATTACTATTGAGCCATTTATTTGGACGTTTGTGATGTAGTTAAATATATGATTTTGTAACTAATGTTTTAAAGCAAAATCTTATATTACTAAAACGTAAAAATGCTCTTGGTGTATTAATGTTAACAAAGCTACCAAGTAATGTTTCCGCAACCATATAATGTATTACGCTAAAAAATAACAGGAACATTAATATGTTTGTGTTACTACGACTTTAAAGAGATGCCCAACCAACACCAGTTTACGCTAACTCGACAAGAACACATCTGGTTTCATGATGGAACGTTCTGTAGTGGTTTCGCTGCGTTGTGAAATGACGGATACTAGTCGATAAACGCGGAAGTTAAAGTAAACTTTATCTAAGTTTCGAAGTACATCATCAGGACTGAATGTAAGTAAGAATAGTTTCCAACCCTTTCAAATCAGGTTACGTGTGCCAAATATGCATATTTTCCGAGGGTATGTATGAAATATTTACTCATGAAGAAAAATTTGTGCACTTTGCCGTTAGATGTAGAATACGTACAATATGAAACGCGCTAACAAATGTAAATACTATATAGTAGTTGACAAGGTGCTGGACTTTGTGAAATGGATATCCTCATGCGCACGGGGCTCGGGTTAGTTCTTCCACTGAATTAGTTTATTACATGGGAAACATTTATTTTTTCGACAAAAAAAAATGGTATTTAATTTATTTTACATCGGAATGTTGTTTTACAGCAAAGAAAAACAAGATAATTGTAAACACGAGTGTTAAAATTAATTGAAATGAAATTGGTTTTGCTGCATTATAAAAACCGCCTGAATATTGGCAGTTCAGTTAGAAGGTAACATTGTAGGAAAAGTATTTCGTATTACTTTTACATTAATAGCAGGAGAGTATATCGCATTAGCAGCAACATTAGTTATGGATGGCTCCCAGATAACAAAAAATTACTGTACCTGTTTGTAACATTAATACTGTTTGCACAATATTAGGCTTTTATATATGTGCATTTTAGGAATATTTCGGGGCAGTTAATTAATATAATAGAGGCATTGGAAAATTGCGATAAATATTTTCAGCGAACATATCTTCCATAACACACTGGCTATTTTATCATTTTATGATTGGATGATCAAGGTTTTTTAGACTCACATTACAGACCGATCACAAACGTTTTCTTCGAAGTATGAGAATCCTTATTGGCCTAATGAAATAGGTTGTTCAGATTAATTGAGCACTTTTTAAGGCCCTTTCAATAGATATAAACCACTAATAACTGTATTTTATTGCAGCCTCAGACGTTGACTTTTGATATAGGTGAAAAGTATACAATTTGTTTATTAAACACACAGCAATGTTTATATTGGCAGTTGGTGGAAACACAGAAATCATGCTAAAGTAAAAATTTAGCAGAGCCTTTTAAGTGCTCACTTTACCGTGAACAGCGTAAAGTAGCTTCGTATGTATATGCATGAAGACCAATGACGGAATAAAACTGTAGGACATGTGTACAAGATGTTGGATCCCAGTAAACAGTTCACTTTTCCCGCGATAAGCCATCGTCTCTAACAATACTTATGGGGCCGCGGTGGTGTAGTGGTCAGACTACTTGCCTTCCAGCAAAGCGAACCTNTGAAAAGTATACAATTTGTTTATTAAACACACAGCAATGTTTATATTGGCAGTTGGTGGAAACACAGAAATCATGCTCAAGTAAAAATTTAGCAGAGCCTTTTAAGTGCTCACTTTACCGTGAACAGCGTAAAGTAGCTTCGTATGTATATGCATGAAGACCAATGACGGAATAAAACTGTAGGACATGTGTACAAGATGTTGGATCCCAGTAAACAGTTAACTTTTCCCGCGATAAGCCATCGTCTCTAACAATACTTATGGGGCCGCGGTGGTGTAGTGGTCAGACTACTTGCCTTCCAGCAAAGCGAACCTGGTTCGATTCCCGGCGGGGTCGCTCCGGAATTTTTGCACGTGGGAATTGTGCCGGATGATGTCGCTGGTAGGCTGGTTTTCTCGGGGATCTCGCGTTTCCCTCACTGCGTTTCCCGCATTCCGGTACAGCCCCATACTCGCCTCAATCACCCTCATCGGCTCTCTAGACCTCGCTGTTACGAGCCGCCCAAATCTACCCACTCCACCCCTCTCCAATAACCTTTCCACACTCTCGTCTACTAGACTGAGATCCTTACTATATTTAGTTCACGGTTAATTCAAACATTTCTGAAGCTCTGCTAAAGTTCTATTTCCAGGAAATTACTTAGCCTCATGCAAAGAAATATTAATCTAGAAAAGAAAATTACACTAAAGGGACAACACACCGAATTCGTGGGCACTTAATGTAATATTATTTCGCGTAAGTACTATTTCTTAGTAGGCGTTATCAACACACTTATTTTTTACCTGTTTTCTTCATAATTATAAATGAAATATAATTAATAGACAAAATATAAATAAAAGTTCACTTTAACTAAAAATAAGGTACTTTATGTTGACGCACGAATAAAACGCTTGTAATAGATGGCATATTTAGGAAACAACCAAATACGTAATATATATTGTAATTTTTAAAGGTTTGATTCATTAAGTGTAAAGAAACCACGAAAAGACTACACGTACAAGTATGAAAGTAAATAAGTATTAACTTAAGTCGATATTCATAAGGGGGTTAGGGGCAGCGGTGGTTGAGTGGTAATACTGCTCACCTCAAACTATTGCGAACCGGGTTCAATGCTCGGCCGGATCTTTCGAAGTGGGAATCGTTATTGACGATGCCGCTGGTCAGCGGGTTTTCTCGAGGGTCTCCCGTTTTTCCCGCCCTTGCATTCCAGAACTGTTCCATTCTCACCTCATTTCAACCTCATTGGTTCTCAAGACCTCGTTGTTAAGAGTCGCCCAAGCCCTAAACCTCTCAACTCATAAACTTTCCAAGGGAATGTAAATACATATTCAGAGGAGCAAGTTCACAAAGATTTGTTTTCGGTCGTTCCTTCATGGTGTAATACATAAGTGGCAACTCAGCAAGGCCTATGTCCAGTCCCACCTTTTCCTCTAACTGACAGCAAGAAAAATAAACCTTCCATAAGTTTATAGGTAAAGATTTCTGCTAAAATATCCTGGATAGCAACTTCATCAGTAACTTTAATTAACTGAAATATTTATTTTAATTCAGCCAGTAGCGTTCCCGAAAATTTAATAAAAATTGTAGGCCAGAACCCCCAACACAAATTAACAACGAAATAATAATTATTGAAGTGCAAACGCTAAAAAAAATTGCTTCTGCAGTCGAATAGGAAGTGGCGTTAGCATTCCTAGAATACAGAAAATTAGATTTTTCACTTCTGATGTCTCACCACGTTTTGCTCACATTGTAAAATATTTATTGGTAAACTTCCTAAATTGTATTGAAATATATTATACTAACCAAAATATGAGAAATACGCCATATATCAGGCAGAAAATACTGAAATATTGGCCATCGCTATGGCAAAAGTTTGGTAACTTCACTAAACGTTTGATTCTTTCCTGAACAAAGGTAGGGAAATTCCCTGATTATATGTAAAAATAAATGCGGCATATTCGCGGTTTCTAACACTTTTGGAATTAAAACTTTGTAAAATCACCCCATGTATGACGTGCTGGGTTGTTCGCAAAATACATCTCATATCGCAAGCATTTTAACTCGTGTTAACATAAAAGTACCTCATTTTTGGTTAAAATTAACACTTACGTATATTTTTATTTATAAATTACAATATCAATTTATAATTAATATCAATAAAAGGAGGGAGAATATAGGTGTGTTGATAACTCCTAGTAATAAATAGCTCTTATGAAAAATATTATTACACAGAGTGGGCACGAATGCGTTGCGTTGTCTCTAAGCTGTAATTTTCTATACTCAGTTAAGTTTTGTTTGCATAAGGCGGAGGAATATCCTGGCAGTAGAACTTTAACAGGACTTCAGAAAAAAATGGAAGAAATCACGAATGGACCATACGAGTTATTCTTTTTCAATACGCATATAAATTGATGTGGTAAATTTGCGAACATTTACGTGCTGTGTTGGCTGAAACGGAGTCAGTGCTTTCGGAAAATTTCATTCGAAGGATCATGGTATGGAACGCAGAACACGACCTGCCTGCCCGTAAGCTTTCTGAACCAGCACAGGAAGATGACTTTCTTATTTCGTGAGGTTTGACGCCGCTCGGTTAAGATCATAGAGCTGAAAATGAATGAGATCGTGTCATCTTATTGGGCCCCGTATATCGACACAACCTTCAATTCACATTACTATGCATTGGCGATCACTCTGTTAGTGTGTAACTAGCTGACTGAAGACGTCTATTACCTATGGTGATCTTTTAAGAAGCTTACGTTAAATATAAGATCCTATGTTTATTTTTCGTTAGCTCCAAAAATAAACTAGTGAAATATTCACTATGGTAGTGTAAAGTAAAATTATGACATAGCAATAATAATAACATACCTAAAACCAATCATATTTAACGCCACAGTTTCTGCTCTTGCGCATGCGCAGTACGCCAAGAGTGATACCAACACTGCTTCGGAAAGAAAAAAATACCTCTTTGCCATTCTATCTTGGAAAAAATATTATATGTGTGGCTGTGCCGGATAGGTTTTAAGTGACTACCTCAGCGTTAGCGAGTAATAGTTCCTTTGAGATACGGGAACGAAATGAAAGTAAAGAAATTGATACATAAATTTTTTATGATGTAGACCTGGAGATATAGACGAGACCTGTCATTTGGTGAGATACTGTAGGTATAGATCGGCTGGAGGTTTTCGCCCACGTCCAAAATGGCCGCCAGTCGCCGAGGGTCCGCGCCGCGCATGAGCGCTGCCAACTCAAGGTTATTCTCGCATCGTGGTTGTACACCCGATCGAACTAGACCACATCTGTTTCAAACGTGTTATTAGTCAGGTAGATATAATGCCATAACGGATCATCCTGCCAACGTTACATCGCAGTTTCCGTCATGGTACCTCCATATGTTGGTCTGATTTCAAAGACGTTTTCACGTCCAAAATCATTAACACAGCTAAAGGCCACAGTTCATACCACCTCAATATTGCAAAAAAAAAAAAATAACTTAACATAAGATTATTTCTACAATAGTAAGAATATTGTTAATTTACAGCGGTTCGGGCATTTTTCCGTCCTTTTTCCTGCAGCATAGCAGACAACGCCATAAATAAACTTCTATATTACCTTGCAAATATTGAGTGTGTGTAACTCGATCACAGTCTTGCCAAAGTGTTAAGTAATATGAAGTTCCATCGTGGCCGAAGTATTTAAGAGACAGTTTTAGGTAACTTTACGTACTAGCCGTTGAGTGGAATAATTATTTTCAAATTTTCCTTCGCTGTAATTACAGAAAATAATACGTTATTTTCAATATAAAGACGTTTCTAGGGGGGCTAAGTAGGAACCCCTCATTGTGTCCTGATACATTTTCGTTTCTCACTGAGTCATGTTCATAAGAAAATGCTCAAAAACTAATATTATTGTTGGTGAAAGGCAAGTTAAATTCTTATAACTTATAGGAACTGTAAAAATTAACTGAATCGCCAAAAATTAGAGAAAATAATTATGAGTAAAATATTTTTACAATTTTAACTTCCCTAGGAGCGGCAATTTATATTTAGTAACTGATATTCGCTATTCTCTGTTTATTTCTTAGTTCGTATCTTAAGTTAGCTTAATTACAATAAAGCATGTAATCTAATCACCTTAAAGAGAATCTGTCTGCAAGTTTCCTGTTCAAGGTATCAAACACGGAAGTTGTTCAAGTTATGCGCTCCGCCGAGAATCGTTATACTTATTCACATCTGCTGGTTGACAAACATGTGTGCATAGAACATCTTTTGAAAGCTAACGCGTGGAAATGTTCATGTAACTGGGATAGAGCTGTCGGAGTAAAAGTGCAAAATTATTCGCCGGGATGTAAGGTGAGCTGCGGGGAAAAAAGGGCCAGGTAAACGAGGTCAAACTTAAATGACGCAGGGAGTGTTTGGAACGTTAAACGGAAAACTACGGTCGCTGACACTCGAGAGCTTAATAGACGACGTAGCGAAGGAGATTGAGCGTGGGAGGAGGAAAAGGTGGGCAAAGCGACGCGAGGGGATCATTAAAGAACATGAAAGGTATCTCGCAGCAGTTAGAGAGGAGGACCTTACTTCATCCGATCCGGTAATGCGAGGACTTCGCCGCCGGCTTCAAAGTGTCCTGTGTGGCATTTTCAAACGTTACTCTGCGAGCACATTTTGCACTTTGACTGTCTCAACACACTCTGTGTAATCATTTTACTCCCTATTTGTAGTTTCTCGAAACTAAATCAACAACCACAACAACAGGCATTTTGATTGCTCCAGTCCCTGGCTTGTAGCCATTATTGGAATCGCGACGTACTCTAGATGAGAGTAGTTTACTTCGGGATACTAGTATAATAAAGTTACTTCTGGCACAGGCTTTAAGGTGAAGGATTCAGGATTCGTACGCCATCTTGAATGATGTCACCTCCTCTGTTTTACCCCAAAAATTATTTCCAAAATCAATTATTTTACCAAAAAAGTCGGTTCTTTCACCAAAAAAATGGAAAGATGAGGAAAGTAGATCAGAAGCAGGTGTGTGTGGTGCTGATGTGGTGCATGTGGTGCTAATGTGTTGCTTATTGTAGTGCATGTGGCGATGATTGTGGTGCATGTGGGTCATTTAAGGGTCATTAAGTGGTCATTTAGGGTTTATTTAGAGGTCATGTAGTGGTCATTTAGGGGTAATTTAGGGGTCGTTCAGGGTTTTTTTATGGGTTCTTTATGGGTCATTTGTGGAGCAGTAGTGGCCAGTATTTGTGAGGGGTCAGTCTTGTGAGGGGTCGGTCTGGCAGTAGTAAGTTGTCTGCTTTAAGTGTGACCATGGGTTAAAGCTGAGCGAATAACTTGACTGGAAGATACTGTTGAAGATATAACTGCATGGTAATGTGATCAAGGAACTATATAAAATGCATGTTTGAATGGAGGCATAAAAATTCTTAAATCTCACTGATGAACTGTGTTACTAAGTATTTAAAGAGTAATACCTAGGCCGAATAGATACACATGTTACCACTGTGGAAAGGACTTTGATTTTTTTTCAAGATGATTGCACAAGCCAATGATTGTACGATGTCTACTGTAGAGCTTTTCTAAATTAATGTACCTTCTCCCACTACTGGAAAATTACACGGAAAACAGTGTTGCTACTGTCAAAATATCTTCAGCAAAAGTTACCTTGATCTTCGACATGAGAAAAGCCAAAATTTAAAAGTACTGACCTCCAAATCACTACCATGTACCAACTGTGGTACAACATTTCGTAGAAGCGATAATTTAAAGATACGCACTAGTATGTATAAATGTAATGTGGCTATGCTTGACTCGAAACAGCATGTGTTGACTTCGATATATCCTGCTAATTCACCATATTAAAAGTTCGCAGATGACGAGGGAACTCGCACGATGAAGCGTTACGACAATGGGTTTATGCAGTTTATGCAAGGTTTTACTTTGAAGAACCACATCAAGAACTGCAAGGGTTCGTATTTATGAGAGCCAGCAAGTGTTGCCGCCAATGTCTCTTACTGCATCGGTGGGTACTGATTCGTCAGGCCATTATGACGAGACAGTTATTGCTAATTATGTAATGAGATGTACGAGAGGCATTGCAGAGTGGGTAGACGGTGAGGGGGAGGAACTATGGTGAGTTATTGGGGGAGGGGGGAATAGAGTCGGTTGGTGGGTTGGTGGCTTGTATGGATGTTGTTTGTGGCTGAGGCATGGTAAGTAAATGGTGAGGGAAGTGGAGTGAAGAGATGTGTGATGTACTGGGGCTTGGGCGGATGTGGGAGGTATGTGTGCTATGTAAAGTCAATAATTTTATTTGGGTATCGGAAGATTTATATAGCGAATGAAATATAGAGGTGGGGGTTCAGTTGGCTGCTGATTGTTTTACTAGGGAGTATCTGTGCAGTGCCATTTTTACAATAATGGAACCCTCAGTTTCACACACAGCCAAATTGATTTGTTGTAATAGGTATGCAATTTTTTTCTCGATAATTTTATACATTTGAAAAAAAATTTTCACGATTTGTTCTTGAGTTTTCGAATTGAAGGTTAATGGCGTTAAGATTACAGCCACCAACATTCAACATGGGTGCCGGAGTCAGTGATATAATGTGTTCCTAAACTTTTATTAGTATATTTAGATTTTTGACCATTTTTTCTCCCGTAAATTTTAGTTTTAAAGGTTATGGGGATCAATGAAAATGGTGGTCGCTGGTCATCAATGTAAGATTTCCTTTGATTTTTAGAATACTTTTTTTTTGCAATTTTTTTTCGTTTTTTTATGATTGGAGTTTGGGTTAACATTATTTGTTCCTCGATTTTTTTTTTGCAATTTTTTTTANCCACCAACATTCAACATGGGTGCCGGAGTCAGTGATATAATGTGTTCCTAAACTTTTATTAGTATATTTAGATTTTTTACCATTTTTTCTCCCGTAAATTTTAGTTTTAAAGGTTATGGGGATCAATGAAAATGGTGGTCGCTGGTCATCAATGTAAGATTTCCTTTGATTTTTAGAATACTTTTTTTTTTGCAATTTTTTTTCGTTTTTTTATGATTGGAGTTTGGGTTAACATTATTTGTTCCTCGATTTTTTTTTTGCAATTTTTTTTTAATTTTATAATAATTTGTATGGGTAGGGGAAGATAGGGGGTGTTGTGAGTGTGGTGGGACGAGTTTGAGGTTAACATTATATGTTCTTCGATTTTTAGAATTAATTTTTCGATTTCTTTGCTATCATTCTCGAATTTTTATGGCTGGGTGGATTGCGGTGTGAGGGTGTATGGTTGGTTAGGTTGGTGTTGTGAGTTTGGGGTTAATGTTATGATCCTTGATATTTAGAAAATTTTCTTTATTTTATAATAATTGTTAGGTGGTGTGGGAGAAGATATGGTGTGCTGAGGGTGGTGGGATAAGCAAGGGGTAGGGTAGCATAATGTTATATGTTCTCAGATTTTTTTAGATTTTATAGTTTTTTTCTATTTTTATACTTATTTCTAGAGGGTGGGGATGGATAGGAGATGAGGTGAGGGTGAAGAAGTATGTGGTGAGTGGGATGGTGGATGTAGGGGGGTTTGGATATAGTAGGTGCGGGATGATGGTCGGGAGAGGGGTCATGTCTGCTGATCCTCCCCTGTCTGCTGAACCTGGTTCGGAGCTTCGAATAATATTTTATTTATCTGAGAGTTAAGTGGCTCATTCCACTAAGATCCTCGAATCATTTTGGTTGCCTGAAGGCTTTTAGGCTCTTACTTCGAGAATCTTTGGATCCACTTTTCTAATTTTTTTCATTTTCTAAAAAATTTTTGATAAAATAATTGATGTCGGAAATAATTTTTGTGGTAAAACAGACAATTATGCAGGAAAAGATGGGCGCAGACCGATTGAAATGACAGAACAGAAGGTCACATCATCCAAGATGACGGACGAATCCTGAATCCTTCGCCTTAACTCCTGTGCCAGAAGTAACTTTATCGTACTTCTAAGCATAATTAGCATGTTGAAACAAGGTCATATTTTTTATAATGATATATATTTGGACTATTTCTAGTCCAAGCAAACCTCATGGAGTTTCATTGTCTTCAAGCCTCTCTGGATGCGGTGGACAGTCTCCCCCGGCCCAGATATTGCAACCGCACCCCTCGCGGTTTCCAACTTCTTCCACCCCACTGGGCGTATGTCTGAGATTTTTCAACATTTCTACCCCACAGAGTACGCATTATGTGTCTCGAAACCACAGAGTTATTACTTTCAATACCTGCCTGAGTAAAATTTTGCACCTGCTATCTGCCAAGTAACTAAGGGTAAACTGAAACCTTGGGCCCCAAATATTAGCCAGGTAGGAAAGCATATTTTCACCTACTAACCACTGATACAGATAACCTAGTAAGAATGATAAGTTACAAAATCTACGGTACTCACTTAAATGTTAGTTATTGGTATACGTCGTCGTACCTATGTTGGGTGGTTACATTGGTTATGTGAAGTAAAACTACGACGTCATAAAAGCGTATTTTCTCTTCCTTTTATATTTATACTCCGCATTTCTTTACTAATATTTCGGAACACAACTATGCTCGAGGTTACCCCCCCCCCCTTTCCAATCGAAAACCCTGCACCTAACTTTTCTAATGTAATGAATTCCAGTCCCATCAAGTCAGTGGCAAATCGTTAGCGGTTGCAAGAAATGTATGTTGTTGCTCACGAATGTGTCTTCTCGATACACGCTAGTAGCAACCTGTGACCACTCTGGATTCGAGGAGTACCAAAGATTTTGCGAGCACTCACTAGCAAGCGAAGAGGGGCCCATTTTCACCCGCAGCGAGATGTGAGTTGCAGAACGAATTTTTATTGGCTGATCAGCCAAGTAAGGAACTGCCCGTAAAATAAGCAAACTTCAGCATAGAATAAATTACTAGTTCCAGCAAACAAAATTTATTGTATGTCGAAAAATTAAACCGAATATAATATAACACATGATCACAGAAAATATATAAAACAAATAAACCAGCAAAGGTAATCCGTACAAATAAGACATTGAGAATTCTGCAAAAAGAATCAAGTCCGTTATCTCGCTGGAAACGAGACAAAAAAAAAAGGACAATAAATCAGACAACACAAGACGGACAGCACAAACACATATATGCAAATAACGCAAGACGAAACAAACAAGATAACACTAAGGGTCAAAGTATTCTTCTTTCGGTAGAATAAAATTTGACGTTTTGGGAACGTTCAAAGTTGGAAGGGCAGCAGAAGTCTGGAATGGCGTGTGTGTGGGAACCAAATAGTGTGTTGTGTTACTCACACCACTGCACGTATCATTCAAAGACCAGAGACGTCATCGTGCCTTGCAACAGCTCACAGTCCGCAACTCCATGAGGAGGAGGATTGCTTATCGCGTCGGTGCCCTCGGGTACGTCTCCCCGCCCGGCAGGGTGTCATCCGATTCGCTGGCTTGGTCGTGAAGAGTCACGCCTGCGCTTGGCTCTCGTGACAATAGACAGTTCGCTAAGAGGAACCCCGCTGTGCTTGTGTGCTTGACACCTGCGGGGCAATGCTGGGCAACATGCAGAGTAGGAACACAATTCCATGCTCGCACGAGATCCGCCTGGTGCCCCAACCCTGAAACTCCTGTACATGTAGCAGTTTTACGGCGTTATTTTGAACATTCCTCCCAAACGGTGGCATTCGATTCCGTTCATGAGCGAATGTTTACTTGACGTCCGTCGTAAGAGAAAGGGTTGTAAAGGTTGACAGTTCCACAATTCTCACCACAAAATGTTTTCGCGAATTTTGTGTACGCGTACAGATAAAATACGGGTGTTAGAAATTTTCTTCACATATATCCGGAGTAGATTTCATACATTAGCATTCAGGAAATGTCAAGTATGTAGCATTTATGTATTTGCAGGCCGATATATGATACTTTTTTTTATAATGTGAACGTTTATAGTTTAAAAACTTCCAGTGCAGTTTATAAAGACTACTGAAACAATTTGTTGCGCTAGCACCACTTACATAAAGAGCGTCGCACTTAGAGCGTGATAGATACACAGAGAAATCCAATTCATGGTCCCTTTAATAGAAATGTCGTTATGGGAAAAGGTGGATCTACGCCACAGCTGTTTACTCGCTGACGCCAAGCCACTCGGTGGTGGAGTAGACGTCAAGGATTGGTATCCTTGTAGCAAAGTCATGAGAGGATCACAGTGCTTAGGACACGCTCTGTTTAGCTGTGAACTAGTACTAAACACAAGCAGTAGAGTGACCGAGTCGTGAACAAGAGAGGCTTTGCATTATGGCGGCAGCAATCGACACAAAATAGCAGCTCGAGTATATTCAAGTACAATAATATAGCCGATTCGGGCATAACGGGATCTGGGGTAGGAGCCAGGCCCCGTGTCAGCCGCCACGTTATGTCGTCACCCAATCACCATATTGGATCCAGGTGACCTTTGGCCTTGACCTGAGACCTTAAACTTGACCGTGTACCCGTGACCTTGTGTAGCCTTGAATCCAAAATATCCAAAATATGGCAAAAAGTTATAAAACACAAAAATGTATTTAAAAAAATAAAATATAAAAAGAATTTAAAAATTATTAAAAAATGTATTTAAACATTTACATGTAGGAGAAACAGGATTCGATGACACGTAGATCGACTAAGCTCCCAACAAGACCGGCCCTCAGCAGGTCGACCGGTGTCCATCTCGTCAGCCATGTTATATTTTGAGGACCTTGACCTTTAACCTTGACCTTGGATAAAGTTAAAGCCAAAAAATTCTAAAAAATTCCGAAAAAACTATAAAACTTTCAAACATTTATAAAATAATCAACAATTATTATTAAAAAAACTTACATTTCCGGAGGTACCACCACGACCAACCTCAGCCAATTTTTTTAATGTTTATTTATTTGGCTAATTACTCGTATTCTCTCGACCCCTTCCACGCAATGCCATATCTGCTGTCCATTGGTTTTAGTATCACCCATCAGAGCACACTGGTAATTCATGTTTTAAACACCAGAGATAATTTACTATCGACAAGAGTGCTAGTGACCTGTACCGAATGGTGACGAAGTCATGTAAATCATCATATTAAATTTTTTAATTTATTTTTTAAAAGGAATAATTTTTATTTAAAATAAAGTTTATATAAAATAGGTTCTTAAAATAAATAAAATACAACATATTGGTTTAAATTTAATTTATTTGGTAAAGCATAACATGCGTGAACACATACAAAGTTATATTAATTGCAATCTTCAGTGTTCACCGCTCGATGTCCTCATCAGCGAACCAGGTATTTTAGTGGACTGGGAAACCCCACCACTTGGCATATGAATGTCCATTACGTCGTTTCAGCACCTTCTCAACCAAATACACATCTGCAAACTTTGAAGACATTAATCAGATCCTCGAGAAAGTAGGTCCTCGGAGCATAGTTGCGTAAACGTCGAACACGGAAAAGTTTGGGGCTGCAATTTGCTGTAAAATATTTATCGAAGATGCCTTCAATTTTAGAGATGGGCACCAGGTATCCAAAATTGGCTTGGCTTTAGCCTTCTGTTGGTCCCTCCTTTTCACGTCAGTTTTCAATGTTCAAAGAAGGGAGTCATCTTTAACATATTCAGGCTTCATGCGTGTGGTAGAGTGAACGGTAGAATTGCATTCGCGTACGAGTTTTGGGACTATATCCAATCACTTTTAGTTTCCATTCGTAGCGAAATGCCTCCATAACTTGCCCTTCAGGGCCCTATTTAACCTCTCGAAGATACAAGTTTTGAGATTGCTGCATGTGGAGTAATGATTGATATTATGTTTCTTCATGAGGGTATTGTAGAATTCCTTGCCCTGGTTGGTTTGTAGATTAGTCGGGATGCGTCCTTCATGCAGCATATCATCCATGATCTCGGTGACATCACGGGCATTCTTCGACTTGACCGGCCTGGCCCAGTCGAATTTGCTATATGCCTCGATGACGGTCAACAAGTTTTGTAGCCCTTGTTGACCTGAGTATACGTTATCATATCGAGGAGGTCGTCTTGAAATAGGTCGTTTATCCCACATATAACGACATTGAGGCGACGGTAGTTGCATCTCACAGATGTATGCAGTTAATTGGCGATTCCCAATCAACTCATTCTATGAAGCCTCCCTCCTTCAGTTCTTCAATGATTGAATTTATCTCGTTAGTGTGAGAGTAATTTTCAACCCTTTTCGAAGCGAGTAGTATTCGTGGTCTATGGCTCCTATCCCAGATTCCGTTATGCCCGAATCGGCTATGTTATTCTACTTACACAGTCTGCTGTCAAAGCTTTTCGAGAAATAATCGAGGCTGTAGATGTTACGTTAACTTCACTGTAGTCTCGGAAGCAGAATATGGTAAATTCTTTGCTTAATTAAATACGTATAGTGAACCAACCTTTTTGGTTCACTTCTACAATTTCTAGAACACAACATCGTACTTTATATCGCAGTCGTAAATAACGCACGCGTGTTGTTTAGCCAACACAACTGCAAATTGCGAACTGACGGAACAGACAAACTGCATATACAAGGCTTGCTAGCTAAACACCGATGATTTCTTTAATATATATATATATATATATATATATATATATATATATCCAAATACTTTAAGCATAAACGCTTTGTGAAGAAATCTCACCATTGATTAAAGACCATTTCGGATACGAACTAACCCTGCGTTCTACCGCAGACAAACTGAGTAAACCGTTAGCAGATATTACAACAAACCTTTGTATAATTTAACATATGGAAAAACAGAAGCATAATTTTAAAGGCACAATTACGGAATACTCACACAACACCAAACTAAAATTGTTTTGAGGCCTGTGACTTAACATGTGCTTACCCAAGATAATGAAATTATAAGGATAGCCGACCTGCCGTGGCGAAGTCTGTTGGTGCGCCGCCGGTCTGGGGTGCGGAACACCCTGGGTTCGAATCCTAGGCAAGGCACGGGTGTTAGTTTAAGTTAGGTCATAAGTTAGTTTGTAAGCCGTCCTCTGATAAACCTTCAGGCATAACACTGAAGGCGTTAATAAGCTCTTTCCTATGCAATACAAAGGATATATTTATTGATTATTTCTAACACCGTGCCTTATGTTGGGAGGGAAATTAGGGACATCTTATTGAAAGTTACATGTAAAGGTGGTAAACATACACATGATGATTCTATCATGATGCTCTNGTCCGAGAAAATCAACTCGACAAGCTAGCCGGGAAATGCAAATCCCTAAATCGACGGTATGGACAGTGTTGCGAAAGCGATTGCTGTACAAACCATACAGGTTACGGCTTGTACAGGCTCTTACCGAAAGGGATAAAGAACTGAGACGTGATTTCTGCGCGTTCGTTCTTGTCCAGAACGAGGTAGACGATGCTTTCATGTCTAAGCTGGTTTTTAGCTATGAAGCGACGTTCTATACAAATGGTAAGGTGAACCGGCACAATGTGTGGATATGGGGTCAGGAACCTCCACATGAAACCACCGAACACGAGCGCTCTTCCCCTAAAGGGAACATGTTTTGCGCTGTATCCAAAGACACTGTTTTTGGATCTTTCTTTTTTCACGAGCTCACTTTTTCTGGAATCCCTTATTTGGACATGCTTACAAAGTGGTGTTTCCTCAGTTAGAAGAGGTGGCGGGGGATTCATTTTCCAGCCGGATGGTGTACCACCCCATTGGCACGTAGCTGTTCGCGGATACCTGAACGAGGAGCATCCGTTGACCAGGCTCTTCATCATTGGTCCCCAAGAAACCCGGATTTTACCCCGTGCGATTTTTCTATGGCGGTACATAAAGGATCAATTGTTTCGTCCACCATTGACGGCTAACATTGACGACCTCAAAACGAGAATTACGGACGCCATCCAAACCGTAACGCCGGACATGCTGACAAGAGTGTGGAACGAATTTGATTATCGCGTAGATGTAGTTCGTGCCGCTCGTGGTTGTCATATCGAACATTTATAAAGATATGATAAACAAACTTCACAGTTTCGTGTTTTATTTTATTGGTCAACCAAGGTTGTAGGTTGTTTGGTGCTGATATTATAGACCTTCAAATTTGGGGTATTATTTTATACTGAGACTGTATTATAATTTAGACATCTTATTTAATGAATTAAAGTACTTAGAAAGCGTTAGGTTTTTTTAAATTAGATATTCAAATATGTGTGTCTTATTCTTCTTTTTTACTTTAGTTCTATTAGCTGAAGGCTTTACGCAAATGATGCGAAATTTAATATAACAATTTCGCACACGTCGAGAATGTTCTTACACGACACGTGAAGTCGGCTCAAGACCTCGATGTTAAGAGCAGCATAAATGTCTCCACTCCGACACGTAAAGCTGGTTCACAATACAGCGACGCGTTAAGGTGAGCTGTAGCCAATCAGGACGAAGCAACAGCCTGTCGCAGTGCGTCGGTGATGAGTGCGTTGCACGAAATTCTGGCGTTGCAATTATCTGCGACGGTCGGCGATAGCCTATAACGGAGAATAAGAACAATTTTTTTTTACCTGCAGATTAAGAAGAACTATTTGTTCAAATTTTCAAGACGGCAAGCCTTTTACGCGCACGTCTTTGTATTTGTATTGTTACTGTTGATGCATTAATGTACAAAATAGAAGACAAGGCTTCCTTTGCACAAGGGCAATGTCTTAAAAGTCGTCTATTCAACATGAAAATAGTTCTCCTTCGTCTTGTTCGTCTCTCGTACTCTCTGTATGCTAATGCATAGTTTTCATCGAACATTACGTCCATACGGCCTTGTTCGTGTTTCTTCTACCCACTTAAAACATACAGTGTCAATGTTTTTCGCGCGTCTTTTGTTACGTTCGTGAGGTATAAGAATATCATTCTCTTTCTCGAAATNCTCGTCTTTTGTTACATTCGTGAGGTATAAGAATATCATTCTCTTTCTTGAAATAGATAGCAGCACCATCTCAGATGGCGTGCGTCGCCGACGGATCGTCGCACGATCGTCGTCACGCATTGCATCGCAGAGCGTCGCTGTATTGTGGAAATAGCTTACCGCGATGATTACGAACAGTTTCGAAAGAATACCTACTTGCATTTCGATACGTGGTGAACGTTTTCAATCGTAAACACCGACTTTCACCTGTGAGGCGGTTGGTTTTTTTCTTCCTCGAGCACGTGTTCCGTCTCCGGGTGCTGAACTAACTCCACAGGCGGCGCCGAACCNATCTCCCACCGCGATAGCTTACCGACTCCCCACATGCCGGGTCCTATGTGCTGGGCGTGTTTACACGGATCGTCGTCAATCTCTTCCTTAAACCATATTTCAGCCCCCTCCGTTCCCGTCACGTGTACTCTGGAGATGGAATGGCCAGAAGCGGATAACCCACAGGCCATAGGTGAAGCGGTTGCTGCACCTTGAAAGGCGAGGGTGGTCTATATCACTATAAACTCTGAGCCTGCTTACTCACTTTCAAATAGATTGTGGCCTGACAAATATATATATATATATTTTTTTTTTCCCTGTATCTATGCAACCCTCACACGATAATAAATACTCATTAACAAAACATCGCCGTCGCTGTAAAATGAGCGTTTCTTGTGTAGCCGAGTCCCATGCCGTGTACGTACTCGTCACGGCGCCTCGTCTGTTAGGTGAACATTCGACGCCGTTGTCTGCCTGATAACGCGTAAACCGATTACAGAATAAGCTAAATTACCCACCCAAAGGTCACAGTCAAAGGTTCATTTTTTTAATCAATCAAGGTTCGTGTTTTAGTCACTGCAAATAATTATGTTACAGATTCAAAATATTATGGTTGGTTCTGTGCTTATATTATTTCTTTAACCATTTACGTTGTACCCTCCGAAAGTACAGCCCCGCCCCCTTTTTCCCTTCTTCACCAGGTAGAGCTGGATATTTTTAAATAGACATTCTGACACGCGTAGTGCATGTCGTTCCCCTTTCTCTTTTTGCCATCATTCCACCGCTGTTTCGTCCTTATTTCATAACGTCATCCATTCTTTATGCTGACCCTCGGGTAGAGCCCCGCGTAGTAGCTGCCATCTCTTAGTTAATTCACAGCGACCTCGCCCTATGTGGGTAAAACCTGCGCATGTTTGTATTGAAACTTTTCCCGTGGTTTCACCTGAAACAACGCAAATTTTAATTTAGTTCTGTTTACATTCGGCTGAGCATTACGACGAACGTCTTTCAGGTGGCCAGCGTTTTTTAATTTGGTTTACGGGGTTATTATATTTGTTGCAACCACGAAATTAATTTTACGGTGCTCCGCTTAATTTTTGAAACATCTGACCTCCTGTTTTTTTTTTTTTTTTGTAACCTGCTACTAACGAACCAGTGAGCGAAAGAAGCAAGAATATTACAGTTTTAATTATTCACTTTTCGTATTAGACTGGCGTTTTATTTGTGTGTTTTTTTTTGTGTTATGTGTTTTCATTTTATTATGATTTTTACGTGTTGTTACAAATTATATCTGTTAATGCGTAATACATTTAAATCGTTGCCTGCTACTCGTTCACTTCAGTTAATTGCGACTTATTTCAGCTATCAGACTGTGATATGTATTTTACTTCGACAGCGTTTGAAGAATTTTGTGTAGGGTCAGAATATCACACATCTTTGCTTGAAACTTGTACAATAATTTAGAGGCGTCGTGCCATTTACTTACTTCAACCATTGCTCGAGTTGAACTTCGGGTTCCGATTCTGTGCCGTATGCACAGTGGTTCAATGGTGAGATAGGCAGCCCAATGGGCAGTTTCGCATCGAATTGAACACGAAGCTCGTTTTTTTAACTTGCGTTGTACTTATGTCGATGTATAGACCGCGCAGTAGTTTATTCACAACTAGCAGAACTGCCCGACTTTGCCCGGGTATAAAACGAAAACCTGGGATATCTTCTACGATATTCATTTAAATGATATTGTGTAAAGAACAAATTTCATCTTAACTAAATTCTTAAGCTAACTAACATATTTAATTGAATAAGAATTAATAAAATGTCACTCAAAACGGCATTGCAAGTGAACCATTATTTTTTTATCAAACTTTGAAAGAAAAAAATGGTTACTGTGGGTCATCCTTAAAATATAAATATCTGCTATCTTGGATTTTTCTGTAGACCTTTTTGAGAGATACAATTCTGTAGCACATTAATGTGATGTATCTTTTATGGTTTAGTCAGCGCAGGCCATGTAAGCGCCCGAAAAGCGGGGTTTTACGACAAACGTCGACGTATCTCTATTACCCTTACATTAAGTATAAATGTATTACACACCAAAACCTTTCTCAACAAATTATCTAAATGATGTTGAAAATTGCATCAAAATGCATCAAGTAGTTTAGAAGTACTAATAAAATACACAGACAGACGCGGATAAGCGACTTTGTTTTATACTATTTAGAGATAAAGTAAAAACGACGTAAAGTTAAATCTTCCATGCGAGAAGTTAACCCAGCTACAAATACGCAAACATAACGTAGTGTCGGTCAGTTAGATTCCAGACACTATTTTTTCCTTTGTTTTTCTCTATTCATCTTTATTACTACCGACTCTCGTCTGCATTGAATACAGTGTTATGCCACGATTGTAACAGGCGTTGAAGCTATAATTTATATTGTGTGTATTTAAGTGATAGACAAATTAACGATTCTCAAATCTGTGTAATTAAAGCAAATGCATGGGTACAAATTTGCATCAATTTAGGCTAGAGATAATATTATTGCTGTAACATACTAAATAGGAATATGTACGTTTACTTAAATAAACAGAGTGGGGCCAAATTGATAATAACGATTAAAAATTGGCGTAGTTACAAGAATGAAGCACGTGCCGGTTTCAAGTTGCGGGTTGCGAAATATTTTGTTCCTGTTCAAACTTCAAACTTTGCAAAGAAAATAATATTACACTTTTAAAATTACCTTTGTTAGCACTGTGAACCCACTCGCATGACTAAAATGAAACATTTATTCGTAATCTCGCTTTATGAACCGGAAATACGAAAAAAAAAAATTGATGAACAGTGAAATAACGGACAGTTTTCGTGAATTCGTTCAACGATTTGTGAAATTTGCTGAAAGTATGTCATTGAAAAAGGCAGTATCCATAATTTTACAAAAAATTCTGAATGTTTTACTTGAAATTTTAGTAATTCCTCATAAAAATTGTCTAGCAATGGGTGGTCATTCTTAATTTTCATGGCCGATAATCTTCCTCAGGACGGGAGTGAACCAGATCAAATCGGTTCCGGGAGTCGAGCCCTGATCTCCCATAACCAGTGACAGCAACTCTACGTATAACTCTGCAACAGAGAAGGATATTTTTTTTCAGAACACACAATAACAAAGCCACTGCTTCATTACCATTGCTGTACATAACCTTGGAACGGAAATCCAAAGACTCTTCCTGGCTTGAAAATCTACATAAAATTTTGACACGAATATTAAGTTAATAAATATTAAATCTTGCACAACGTATTTACAAAAATTAGTTTTTTTTTTAGAAAAAAACTATTTAAAAACATGAGTCAGGATTCCTGAAATGTATTTATGAGTATTCAAAGTATCNGTTTTTTTTTAGAAAAAAACTATTTAAAAACATGAGTCAGGATTCCTGAAATGTATTTATGAGTATTCAAAGTATCTATTCTGGTTAATATATAATAATATCTTTCTGAATAAGTTTAATTATTCTTCTCGTTATATTAAATAATAATCGGGATCTCTATCTATGCAAGTAGATATCTCGGCAGTTCGCTATGGCAGTAATAAATTTAGGTCTCATATTACTTTAATTGTAGATATTTTCATGTTACTTAAAGCAGATAACATCAATTTCATTTAGAAAATTTTTTTCGAATACAGGTCAAACAAGGCTGAGTATTTGTCAGTGTGTCCCTTTTAACGTTTCCAAAATTTCAAATCGTCTTCTCTAAAGGAGACTGAGAGTTCTTTGCGCCTGCTGTGTGGGAAAAGGTGCGTTTCATTGATCCCCCTATTTCCCCACCTATTCTGTCTTAAGGGCGCTTCTCTCTACCTGACCAGCCACCAAAAGGAGAAATGTGGGAGATAATTTCTTCCCCTTCCCCAGCTCTCAGCTACCGGTGATGCGTTGCCAAAAAAAGGGGGGGGGGATATCCGGGCGCTTCCTGTAATAACCGCGCGGCCAACTCGGCCGGGAGAAAAACGATAACTCACGTAGCCGTGCGACCTTTGAGAGGAGGGGGGGGATCGTGATGGGGTACGAGGAGTTGTTGTCGTCGCGACATCCAGCAACGAGCGCTCATGCGGGAGACAAATGGCGCCGCCTGCTCCAGCCACGAAGAAACCACCTCGCGGGGGGCGGATGGATCGCCAATGTCATCCGTCTTCGCAGATGCGTCGTCAAGCCATGCGGTGGCCACAAAAAGTGACCGGTGACTTTCCACACATTGCTGTTACCTTATACACGCGAGTTTTTGTAGTTGGAGGAAGACCTCTTGGCCAGTGGGCTTCCCGCGCTTCGGCCTCGAATGAGTGAGTGAAGAGATTCGGGCAGCTATTAACATCGATGTCTTGAGAACCGATAACGCTGAATCGAGGTGAGTATGGAGCAGCGCCAGAATGTAAGGGCGAGGGAAACGGCAGTTCCCCGAGGAAACCCGTTGACCAGTGGCATCGTCCGGCACGATTCCCACATGCGAAAATGCGGGAGCGACCCCGCCGGGAGTCGAACCTGNTTTTTGTAGTTGGAGGAAGACCTCTTGGCCAGTGGGCTTCCCGCGCTTCGGCCTCGAATGAGTGAGTGAAGAGATTTAGGCAGCTATTAACATCGAGGTTTTGAGAACCGATAATGCTGAATCGAGGTGAGTATGGAGCAGCGCCGGAATGCAAGGGTGAGGGAAACGGGAGATCCCCGGGAAAACCCGCTGACCAGCGGCATCGTCCGGCACGATTCCCACATGCGAAAATCCGGGAGCGACCCCGTCGGGAGTCGAACCTGGCTAGCCTAGATGGAAGGCGAGAAGTCTAACGACGTCACCACCGCGGCCTCGATGCGCGGGGGATAGAGATAAGCCCCCTCATCTCAGCACAGTCCACGATAACAGCTAGTTGACTAGGGCACAAAGCGGATTTGTGGAAAGGCCAGGAACCCTGCTTGATGCCCACCACATTGTCCTGGCACACCTTAGTCATTCACTACACTCTCGGCAAGGGGACTACCGAACACCCTTGCTGCCTGATTAGGACATCATCACCCTTATCAGGACAGGGAATGAGTGCCAGGCGTTTTGCCTAAATATATCTTCTCTAACTGCTTTTCACCCGACGGCGTTTCCCTTAAAGGCGTTTCGCGTAACAGCGATCCGCCTTAAGGCGATCCGCTTAATGGTGTTTTGTCTAACTGCGTTTTGCTTAACGTTAGCTAACCGATGTGTTCTCCAGGGAATTACGCAGTGTTTACTCCTGACTGAAAGAAAATATTTGTTTTGTCGTTACAAAAACTACCAGGTTAATTCTTCTCAAGGTGAAATTTTGTAACTGCTGAAAAAAAAAACTGATTGCGCTTCACAGTAACACGGAGACTAACATGTACCAAGGCCATTTAGCGCTCACCAAAATATTTGTTTATTAAAAATACATACATTGGCTGCCCCCCATAGTATATAGAATGCAACAAGTACATTCGTGCCGTACAGAGTAAAATGTTGCCGCGGCTGCAAAATTATATCGGTTATATTGTGCGTGTGTGCGCTGGCGTATGGCAAGTGGCCACCTCCTGTATTGGCCACGACGCCACATCCATCCGTGTTCGTCTCCATGCATCACGGATGGATTACGTGAACCACTTATCTCAAGTAGGTAAGTAAAAAAAATGTTACACAAAAATGATTCCAGAAGATAAACTTTCCGCGAGTAGAAGTGTTCAGTACTTGGCGTGTTTGTCACTTGCTAGATGTGTGGTATGTGCATGTTAAAGTTAAAGCCTGCAACATTGAGCGAGGTGGCGTAATGTGACACGTTGATCTCGCATTCGAGAGGACTGGGGTAAGATTCCTTGTTCCTTAATAAACGTCTTGACTGCCCTGCTGTCGATGTAACGTTGAACCACTCCTACTGCTGCAATCGTTCGAAATATCTGGGAATAGCCAGGTTATTTAAGGTAGCTATGAAGTTCTTAATTAAATAAAAGAGCTAGTAATAATTTTCTAATTTGTTTGCAGACAGTCCAAAATATACTCTAAACTTAATATTTCGACAACAATAACGATCACTTGCTTTATACTGTTAATAATTACACAATCTCCCGTCACCTCACAGAAATTAACACACTCGAATCGTTAAAACCGGTCTCCAAAAGCAGCCAATTAAAACCAATCGCGTTACTATTTCAAACAATATATTTCATATCTGAACGTCTCAGTATTTACGCCTCAAGTCTGCATCACTCGCCCATTCAACCCCACCTTATTTAAACACAAACATAACTCGTATCTNGGTGAGGGGTGGCTCCTCTGTCAAGCCTCCCACCTTCAGCCACGGCGTGGAGACCATGATGTCAGCGCAGAAGAGCGAAGATGGAGTAAGTGCCATGACTGAGCTGTCCAGTTTTCCGACGCACTCGATGAGAAGCAAGGGGGCCTTGCATTCAATATCTGCTGTCAATATTATTGTGCTTGTTCGCCTGCGCAGAAATATTGACAGCAGTTCAACCTCAAGGGTGCTTGCACCCACAGCCCCGTCCCTTTCTCTTCTAGATTTTCAACTCCACATTAAAAAGCATGGAATCCATACCTGCTGCCTTCTGTAGCATTTTCAGTAATGCACGAATAAGTTTTGAACTTCTTTCCTGTCGGGAGGGATTTTACGGTGCCTATGCCGGTCCCCCCTCCCCTTCTTAGCTATAGCCACAGCTATAGGTTAACTTAGGGATTCAGTTCATGGCCCCAATTGCGGCAATGGCTGCTTTAATCCCTCTCTGCTGCGATATACGCCTCCTTGCATGTAATTCCCTCTCCTGTTGGCGTATGGGGCCTAGTCCTGAGACGCGCCTAAACTCCCGTCCCTACCTCGGACGTTCACTTAACACTTAGCAATAGGGTAGGTTAGAAAAAAAATATATTTCGCCCTCGCCGCAGGGGTCTTCGTCCCCCGTTCGCGGCACTTCGTCTGATGGCTGCCGCAGACTGTCAACCCTCTGTAAGCGGCGGTATTTATAGGAGCAGGCGCCCTNACTCCTCCATAAAAGAGGAGGGGAGCTGGTGACGTCCGTTTATGTCAGCTGTCAATCATCCTCCCCGGAGGCCTGCGCCGAGACTTGCCACACGTGCCATAACACTACATACTAAAGACCGCAACCTACAAAAGACTTAATGCATCTTACAAAACAATATTGCTGCTAAAATCATAATATATTGGCTGATACTATCGATCACACCATTACCTTACCGAACGCTGTATTTATTGGTGACTACAAAAATATTTTTGCTGTTTTCATCAAATGTTTAATTAAAAATAATTTGTTCGTGGTTTTTACAATTTTGTGTGATGTTCTATAATATAAAAAGAATTTTGTGGGCACCAACAATATGTTTTTGTCATCACAAAACTGCCTCTTCTTCAGTGCAGCCTACTGTGTCAGCCACGTACCACCGCGAAAATATTTGATCATCTTTGGGGATTTAAAGGCATCTCAGTGAACATGAAGTCCTACATTCATTTAATAATCAGTATGATTTGTGACGTACAAACTGTAAATAGTGTACTTTTGAGTAGTAGTAGTTAGTCATCTGCTGAGAATCATCAACTTGTATTATTGAGATCGTGAGTACAGTCCCGGACGACTGCAGAGTTAATAGTTCCCATGCGGTTCTTTAGTACGCATCATCTTAATAACCCATATATTTTAAGCTGTAGTCCAGCACTTCATAAATTATTCTAGTAAAGAGGGGCCGCGGTGGTGTAGTGGTTAGACTCCTCGCCTCTCATCTAGGCGGAACAGAGTTCGATTCCCGTTGGGGTCGCTCCCGGATTTTCGCATGTGGGAATTGTGACGGACAATGCCACTGGTCGGCGGGTTTTCTCGGGGAAATCCCGTTTCCCCGCCCTTGCAATCCGGCGTTGCTTCATACTCACCTCGTTTCACCCTCATCGGCTCTCAAGACCTCGATGGTAAGAGCCGCCCAAACCTCTTCACTCACTCACTGGAGTAAAGAACAAAACGTATGTCACATAAGCATTATAAATTTATACCATCATTTTCGTTTGGGCAACGCTAATAAATTATTATGCTGTAGGTGTAACACCTGCATATTTTACGTTATCAAAAAATGGCAAATTTTCAACAGTGTTACACCTTTCAACCACGATGACCCTCAACGAACGATGCAAGTGGATTATCTGCAGTAAGTCGCCACTCTCCAAGTCGCGCCACAGATGCTGTCTATTTTATGTTCATTGTTAATTATGCAACGCCAAGACTGTAAAAGGGCTCAATTGTACGCAAATGCCTTACGTCGTAAAACTCACGCAACGCCAAACATTATTGACACAATTACATACCAGTCTACCTAACGTTATTTACTTTTGTAAAGCACATTATTTACCGTTGATTTCGAGAGACAAAAAATAATTGCCGTATTCTGCAGATTGTAACGAGGAAGACATTGTTGATCGCTGCGGATGGAAGTCACGAGCACTCATCGATTACTTTGCAGAGGGAAATTCTGCAACATTCCGTTCATTAACTGTACCACTACTTACTCATGTGCCTCCCACTTCTCTCGTTATACGTCAGGGGCTCGAAGTAAAAAAAAAAAACTGAGTGGCCGCCTCGCTCGTTACGATCTCCAACACTGCTCATTAGCCACAGAAATGGAATAAAAGAAAGCGCGCTCCGATGCGCAGCTGCGCGGCCCGGCCGCCAGGGGCGCCGCGTACGCGTAACGAACTTCCCGCGACTGCAGTGCCTCGAGTGGCGAGGACGGGAAGCTGGATCGCCGTCTCGCTCTGCCAGGCTCTCTCCTCCGTCCCGACACAACTCGATACTTCAATCAAATACTTCGCATTCCAGTGCTGCACGGCAACAGAATCATCCTCATCACTGTCAATGGGAGGGATAGTGAAGGGAAGGCGTACGAGGGGAGGGCAAGAAATGACTGGAGCAAGGGAAAGAAAAGAAGGGCACGGATTTAGCGTGAGGTAGTAATGTTGAAAAGGGTGGATGAGGCGGGCACGAGGAGGGTAATGGATTTGGAATGAGGTTAAAAAGGAAGCGAGAAAATATAAGTCGGCAGCATTTTTAGCAGTCTCTCAAAAAATTTTTTGTGCGCCACATCACTTCTGACTAAATTAAAACTGCTGACGTTACGTACACAGAGAGGATTACGAGTCTTGATATTATGTGCCCACGAGGTTGAAACGTGCGGATTTCCCTGAAAGCATTTTCGCAAGTTGACGGCAGCCCAACGATAAAATTGTATTAGCATTGAAAATATGAAGATTGTTACCCGTGTCTAGAATCAGATTATCAAGTTTTGCTGTTAAACTTCAAACCTTAACATTCCAATGCTGGGAAAAAAAACGAGGTTTAGCATTTAAGGTTATATATATCATTATCCGTGGCAATAAACTTTGCTACAAAAATAAAATGTTTGTGATGCCATGAAAAACATTTTACAGAATCCAGAAGTACCGTTTCGCGAGCCGAGTTAGAGGCCGCCCAATTTTTTGTACTACCGTTTGCAAAATTATTTCGAAAGATTGGTTTTCGAAAACAACCTCTGTAACTTAAGCCCGCCGCACTGGGAACGATTTTCCTTCCGATATCGCATGCGTGGGTCTTGCTCGCTGCTGAACGTGCTCGCCCACTGGAAATATCGATGCCTACGTGCAGTTCTGCTGGCAAGTATACTATTTGTCGGTAATAGGAATTGTGCTATATTCTCTGCATGTTTACTTGATTGTTTCTGATCTCGGCCAATGAGAGCAAGGAAACGTGTCACGTGATTTTATTTACATGGCAACATGATTGTTTTTGCGGTATTTTCGTAAAGTATGAACGTGGAAAAGTGGACAAAATAACACATAACATTGTTAATAGATGCACAGAACAGTTTGTATACAGTTTTAAGGTTATCTGTGCACTCGCCCCAATTCTTCGAAAAGCATGCTTTGGCTGCTAACTCCTGTTTTCGTTCCTTCAGGGCTATCATTCTCTTGTACACGGTCGTTTACTTCGTCGACATTTTTTATTTTCAGTTTCCAAAACTGAAAGAAGTGTAACTACAGCAATCTTTCTTTACCGTACAGAGTTCAATGATTATTATTTTCTCCAGCTGTCAAAAATGTTAATGGCTCCCGGCGTTACTAGTTAACAGCGAGTAGCTCGCAAGGAAACCCATAACGTGTGTGACAAAACCAGAGTAGCCAAGTTACATAGATATTTGCCTAGCTCTCAAATAATATATGAGCAAAACTCGCAGGAAAAATATTCCCGTGTGCACCGGGCTTTACATGGGACTTCGCTCTCCGAAGTTAACGGGCCCAAAGGGCAGCGGTGGCGTAGTGGCCAGGGCGCTCGCCTCCCACCACGGCGATCGCCGCTCGATCCCCGGCGGGTTCACTCCCGGACTCTCGCATGTGGGAATCGTGCTGGACGATGCCACTTGCCGGCGGGTTTTCTCGGGGCACTCTCATCTCCCCCGCCCCTGCATTCCAGCGCCGCTCCATTCTAGGGCCTCACTTCTGTCATGTTCGGGTATGACGGTCACCTACGGGTCCCAGCTGGCAAGACCGTCACTCGGAGGATGTTGCCTTGCCCTGGGTGCACTCCCCACACGCCATTTATTTATTTTAACGGGCCCAGAATTTAAGTGGCATGGCTTTACTAGGAGTTAGCTACTACACCGTCAGTGCCAGCGATGAGACAATTTATATGTTTCAGTTGTAATCACCATCGTGTGTTTCTTATGTTATTCTCTGATTCGTACAAGAACATTTTTTCTGTGGCCAGAATTTTACACAGCGCCTAGTGGAGCTTTGAAAAAATATACGAAACAGAAGATGTACACGGGGGCATTTTAATTCTAACCAATTAAATAGTTATCACGGAAGAAAGTGTTATTATGCGGTTTTATTTGCAATTTACGAAAATTTATGTTGGTAGCTCTGCGTTTTACGTGCAACAGCCCATCATTTGTCCACGTCAACTTGCAGGTTATTTCGAAGGCATATCAAGCAACAACATAGCACATGGCGATACGGATTAGGTTAAACAGTTGCGCTGTGCGAAGTAACAACAGCAGCAGGTCTACTGGAAAAGTGTAGCAGACACAACACACCATCAAACAGTATGTTCCACATAACACTTATTTGCCAAACGGTTGAACTACCGAGTGATGTCTTCCGTTCCGTCGGGTGTAAAGCGAGGAGAAAGAGCAGCGAAAATAATGCATTAATTGGGAAACAGGTACATCACGAAAAATAAAAACACCGTGCTGTTAAGCTTGATTCACATTTACGAAGATCAGGCTAAACAGTCATAACGGAGGGAACCTTTGGTTGTTCACACGTGAACGTGTGATTCTGCGTTGGCATTTTGCTGTTTGGTTGCAAGCTGTTTACGACCGCGCTGTTTCGTTAGTTATTTTTACTACCAGCATCCCAGAACAAGTGACGGACAGCAAACTAGACGCTGTCATATTTCTACTGTAATTTAATTATTTTATCGTGGAACGAATTTTACCTAAATAGCTTTCAAGAGACTGTGGTTTGTTTTATATTGAAAAAAAAAGTACTTTACATTTGGTGCTACTGATCGGTTCATTTCAAAACTAGTTTTATTTAATAAGAGTGTTGAATAAATTATAAGTTTACGTTCACGTATTTCGTTGTAAATACATGCATCGAAAACTTATGTAGTATTACATCAATATAAAGTTCTTATCGAAGAAATTATTGGTGTAAATTATGTGAGCCAACTGACTTCTGGGGAATTTTGATGGAATCTGCTCTTTTCGCAAGCAGAAATATCGGCGTGATTTCAACTTTTTGGCGAGTGCTCGTGCGGAAAACGAGGACAGTTTCTGATTGACTTATAATTTTACGCCCTGTCTGTTCAGCGTGCATACGAGCCGATTATTATGCTTTATCTCCCTACAACAGTTTATAACAATACAAAGACAATACCAGCCATGTTTTCCAAATATGGCGGCAGGCGAGTATACTGAGCAACGACGCCCCCATATGACCCTTGATTGAAGTAGCCCACTGACAGAGCATTAACCGCTCCGTCAATTCTCTTCGCAAAGATTCACCGTACAACACGTATAAAAAAACAACACATATGCCTCTTCCATCTCGAATAACAAAATTTAATAGCCTCACAAGTACGAGTTTGTGCTATAACGGTAAACTCTGCATTCAAATCCAAGCTCTTTTGTAGGAATATTCATATTGCTTAATCGCTTTTGAGGTTCAGTTGCATCGGATTGTTGTATACTTTCAGATATCACGGAAATCACAGGGGTATAATTTTTAACATGGAATTGTCTTTGAGGATGTGTTCTCAGGGAATAAGATAGTAATGAATTATTAGCCTAATTTTTTCCCGATCAATTTTTAATATCTGTTATTTAGTTTTCCGGTAGTTACGAGAGTAAAATATTTTATTTATAAAATCGATTGTTGGTTCAGTCAGATGAAAACGTCTTCAAATCCTTGTAAATAACTTAAGCTACTAAAAAAAAATCCAGCAAACCCTTGAACTGCCGGAAAGACATTTCCTTCACAGTGGTATAATATATTTAACTATGCGTATGTGCTAAGCTTTTGTTAAATACATAATTTTGTCTATGTAACATACTTGAGTTTGCAAGTCAGAGTTGACCAGGTATTTTGACAACTTCTATGAGATTGGTCCAAGTTATTTGTGTTCAGTAAAAATAACTATACTTGTTAAATATAAACTAGATTTTTTTATTACTAAAAATTTAAAAAAAATTCACCTAAATATATTTCGCGACACCACAGTTCGTAGGAGTTCACGTGAGCATAAACACAGATCTGCAACATAAACCGGATTAAATAATTTTAAAATTTATAATTATTGACACCAAAATTTTAAAAATTCACAATTTAGTAAATGTATACATGTCTACAAAACTACATGCATTTTATGCTCCAGTTTCACTGCTTGTATATTAAATTTGTTGGTAATTCATCAATTCGTTCCTAAATTATAATAAAAACACCTGTATTTTATGTTTGCATAGTCTATCGAAACATAATAAAATATAGTTTTTTATTCATTAAACTGTTGCCGATAGTTACTTCTTGTGTACAATTATGATTAAATAATTACATTGATGAAGAGGTAGGTTGCATAATAAACTAACATAAGTAACTTTGTCATTATAAAAATAATGGTCTTATCCAGCAAACTTATCAAATTCTAGGTGCCTTGCACAGATACGATTGCTAGTATATCAAGTTTCGCAAAAATTTGAGACCATTATGTAGATGACAAGAGTTCGCAATACCAGCTAATGAAAAATATATTAACTCTTGAATTTGACGGTTTCTGGTGCTCAAGATTTTGTGATATTAAATGTTTAACAGCTTCTAAGATTTTATATAGCCCAAAATAACACGCAGGCAGGAAACGCTATTGATTGGTAAACTGAATACACATGAATGGTTTCTGCCAGCACAAAAAAAAAAAGTTTCAAAAAAGTGATATGATTCTGGAAGACGAAAATGCGTATGTGTGCGTATCTGTACATTAGTCCCTTTCTGTTGATTTTTGGAATTTGAATTATGAAAACGAAAATTCAAAAATCGATAGAAAGGGACAAATATACAGATACGCAGACTAATGCTCAAAGACGGGGGCGCATTCATATTGAATACAATACTCCGTTAAGACACGTAGGGTAAAATAAAGTAGTGGTTTAAAACACTTTCCAACAACTTGCTTCAGATTCAATTTGATAAGTGTTTAGGTTTCAGAGCTACAACAAGAGACTGAGCGCGATTGCTCAGCAGTAACACGCGGGACTTCAACGAGGAAAGACTCGAGGTTCGATTCACTATCCAGCAATCCTGGTTTCTGTTTCCCATGATTTTCCTACGCTACTCCTGGTGAATTCTAGGATGGTTTCTCGAAAGACTCCTTGATCCGTTATTGCCCATTCCCGCTTGTCCGACCAAGCTGCTCGGTCTCTGGCGGCCCCCAACTGACAGTGCTGTCAGTGCATACGGTTGGTGAGCTCTGATTGGGTGATCCTCTCTCTATGACGTCACTCTAGCTGGTAGTTGTGGCAGCTTACAGCAGGTAGGTCTTTTGACGGCTCCAGGACCCGGCTACCATCACGTGATTACTGCCGACATAAAATCATAATATCTTGACGATGCCATAGAAACGCCTCCGCAGAACAAAGTCAGTTTATCCTGTTAAACACCGCAGGGCTGCCCTTTAGGTATAAATGTCACCAAACCAAGAAAAAAAATAATATAATCAGAGAAAAAGTAACCAACATATTTGAGAAATATGACCACAGGAATATTAAATTCACACAACGCCAGCGAATTTACTACCACAAAGGAATATGTTTGTATTTATCCGACTGTAATCACGCGTTAACTGAATATAAACAAATCATGGCAGCCAGACAACGTTTTGTTGGTATTCGTCTTGAAAAAAAAAACGGTGGTGAACACGAAATTATTTTATTGTCACCCCTTAACTTTTATGCGCTCTAAAATCATATTTTGTCGCCACAAGAGAATGATTTGGCAGGGTAACTTAGATAAAGGTTGTTCACGATAAAGTGAGAACTTTTGAAATCAACATTCTAAAAATTCCACTGCCCTACCTGCATATATTTTTACGGGAGCACTGAGAGGCACGTGGGCGCAGTAGAACTGGTAACGATGGAGGGAAAGCAGTTCCACTTCTAAAAGTTGAATTAAAAGTGTTACGTAAAAAATTGCGAAAACTGAAATTATTTCACCTGTTTTCTGTTTTTTTATGCATCTAATTGTAATAATTAGCATATTTGTGAAATATTTATTTTTATAATAATTTTACAGTTTCACTTTACCGATGCACGAATAAAGTAATCACGCCGATGACAATGTTAATTTTACATATAGCGGATGAATACATAAAGTAAATACACGTAGATCTGAAGGAANCGATGACAATGTTAATTTTACATATAGCGGATGAATACATAAAGTAAATACACGTAGATCTGAAGGAAGGGCTTTCAAGATTGCCAAGTTTACAGCGAACAGCCTCTACAGGTATTTTTCTCCGCGCAGCATTGTAATTTATGTTTTCGGGAAGCGACCGCCACCTGATTGTCATTGGCTAATTTACGACTCATCAGAATACAGCAGCCATCCGCAGTACTTCCAGCACTGCCAACTTACGCC
>NQII01003430.1:246180-262386 GCA_002778355.1 Clitarchus hookeri | reverse complement strand
AAATCAGAAACATGGCCGCCCAAAAAGCTCGACGGGGAAAGAAACAAAAGAAAATGACGGATTATTTTAAAAACTAAGTACTGTACCGGTAACGTAAGTTTTTAGAGTACAGTACGTACATGTATAGTTGATATTTCATTGTTTTCTTAATAAAATATTTTAATAAAGTATTTTTCACTTGAACTGGCGTGGTTTTGTTTTTTCTCTTTTAAAATCATTTCACATTAAGTACTGCGCAGCAATCATCACAATTAGGACTTACAATGGCGCCGTTATAACATGCAAGGTAGTGAATTGCGATGTTGCCACGCCAAACACTGTCTAGGTGCTAAGTTGTAGCGGCGCTATTATTATTTCTGTTATCCGTCTATTCGGTTATCCGTCATGGTCCCGGTTCCGAGGGTGACGGTTAATCGAGGTTCTACTGTAATGACAAATTCATAGTTTAAATAGCAATCGTTTTGTTTCATTCGAACATAATGGGAATAGCCGGTGTAGTGTAATGTAGTGTTGTGCAGCTACAACATATTTGTATTCCGGTGTAGGTACAGCAGCATATTTGAAAGAAACGATGTTTTGTCAATATACCGGGAGAAAAGCACCATGTTTGAAAATGAGTACTTGCATTGGTATGAGTTTTGTTAATGAAACATTCGCAAGTGTGGATCAATATTTACTCAATTTTTATTTTACGTGTATTATAATTTAATCATAGCTTTCTGTTCCAATTTCTAAATGGACATTGACCAAATCATATCAGTTCCTTCCTATNGTATTATAATTTAATCATAGCTTTCTGTTCCAATTTCTAAATGGACATTGACCAAATCATATCAGTTCCTTCCTATTTCGCACATACACATGCACCTACAGAAATACCTAGACTAGTCGAAGTTCGTAGNAAATCATATCAGTTCCTTCCTATTTCGCACATACACATGCACCTACAGAAATACCTAGACTAGTCGAAGTTCGTAGTTCAATCGAGAGATGTGTTTCTCAACAAAAAAGCAAGCAAGCCATTTACCTTAAGAGTGTTTCCATTTGCTAACAATTCGCTGTATGTATCTCATGTGAACGTGCGGCAAAAATGAAGTATTGATGTTATATTTCGGACTTCGACATAGATATTTCTCAATGTCCAATTTTGACACTTACCGTTAATTGAAATGGAATTCGTCGTTACCATTTACCAGTGCTCTTCCTCTGTTATCGTGAAGAATTGGAACAACCTTCATCTTACACTGGATAAACTATTCAGCAGACACATACTAATTTCGCATTCAATTAATTTTACTACAATAGCTACTTCTCCGGAGCACGTGTAAAATTTGCTGCACAATTTTACACCAGTTTAGCTACACTATTTGGATGAATAATAAATTGTCAACTAGTCTGATGTAATTTCCGGTTTAAAGAAACGAACTTAGTGCCGTTTTTCTTGCAGTGTAGCTACGCAGGTTGAATGAAACAAAGTTATTAAGATATATTAACACTTAACAACAAGTAGTTTACAGTTATAGTTTGAAACCAAAATAGACAATGCGAAACTGTCCAAGTGATCTGTGCATAAAAAAAAAAATTTAACTTTCCAAGACTAATTATTTTTAGTTAAAGTCCCTTGGTAACTTAGCTGTATGACGACCCTCGAATTCACTGGAACATTAAGTTATATCCCGGGCCAGAGGATTACGAAGTTCACTATCGAATATCGAACATTGATATAATTAATTAATTACAATGTCACCCACAATAAAAAGGCAGGCGATGTGCAGAAGGGTTATCCAATTATGAAAAAAATAATTTAGCTAGCACATGCAGTAAAATTTAGACTGCCATATAAACACTCAGTAAAACGAAATGTAACAAAAATTGAGTGAGCTTATTGAATACTACATTGCTACAAAAATAATGAAANGAACACTCAGTAAAACGAAATGTAACAAAAATTGAGTGAGCTTATTGAATACTACATTGCTACAAAAATAATAAAACTATACCTTAGAAAAAAATTAGAAATCTCAAGTTTCGAAGAACACAGCCATGAGAGCTGGGCAACACACATCTTGACTCTATTGCAGGACAAAAGTGCAGAAGAAGAACTCGTGGAACATGCGGAAGATACAAACAAATTCGAATGAAAAACTGAGTTTTATGGTGATATAGGTCGCAGACTGTCCAGAAGAGGCGAAATGTGCTGTAGTACAGAGAAGTAGGGAACATAAAATGTGAACAAAAGAACATTTTTTNACTGTCCAGAAGAGGCGAAATGTGCTGTAGTACAGAGAAGTAGGGAACATAAAATGTGAACAAAAGAACATTTTTTAATGTGAAATCACTCGCCGAGCGCCACAGATACGCCGAGAAAATTTGCAAAAACTACGGCTGCAGGGAATTGAGTGGAAGGGGTAACTTCAGATGGAAACTGAAAGAATTGGCAACGCTGCCAACGAAATTCGCTCATTAGAAAAACAATATTTCATGAAACATAGGTCTGAAGGCGAGACAGGATTAAAAACATAACTTTCAAAGCACAGTCCCAAACTGAATTCAGATTGATGTAACTAGAAAAATATGTAAACTGTAAAATATACAAAAATGAGTATGTAAAATTAAATAAAATAAAATTAATAAAATAATTACCATGATATATTATATCATAACACTGGATAAATGTACATTATTGATTAAATCGTAGATGCTCAAATGTATAATAAAAATATTATTTACTACATTGATTAAAAACATGAGATAAGACAAATAATATTACTCGCAATTCATTTTTTATTAGATTAAATGCTGAAAATGGGGTTTCAAAATAGATGTAATGCAACATTAAAATAGTCGTGATGTATTTTAAAACGGCACACATGTTAACCCAATTATTTGGCTAAACACCTGCCCGCCACACTCTCCACTGGTACATGAACATAGAAACAGCTGAATTACCAGTTGATGTACTGCTGGACTACAACCTGGCACTGCCAAGGGAGTGGGGATGCATGTGCACCATGACAATAGAGGAAAAGCAAGTAGCAGCACGTGTTGTGAAAAGAAGGAGGGGCGAGGGAGTATGAATGCACCAGCAGAAATATATTCAACAGTGACCACCTGCTACCAACTGACCACAACCACGCCTAAGCTCTGGCAATCTTGTAAACGTGTGGCTGTTCCCACAATCAGCATTACGAAAAGAGTTATGTGCAGGGCTGGCAGCGAAATGCAGAAGGCTTCTCAAGGTGTTGCAAGTTTTGGGAACCACTACGTCCCTCATCCAAGTAGATCGACATTGTACAGCATGCATCCACAATCTTGACCTATGTCAGGTTAGGACAGAGGTCAACATCCCTAAGGCCACCTCAAGCATTGAAACGCCCAGGGTGGGCGGGCAAATACAGGAAAACGTAACAGCAATAACGAAGGCCCCACCCCCCTTCACCCAACAGCAGAAACACCCACCGGTGCCCAACTCCGATACCTGTTTTCCCCAGCGACACACAGCATTACCACACCCTGAAGCATCAACGGGGTAACAGTGACAACATCGAAGATGTGGTACCACCAGCGACACACAGCAACAGGTTTCGCCAATGATGTGCCTCCTCGGCTGCAGTTTGTTGGGGCCCGTGAGGATAGCATCTTNCCATGTGGGGTCTGCTACTTTTGACGCACATCCTGCGTCAAACACCCCTCTCCACAAGACTTTCTGCGGGCCGTATAGCACACACACAGCAACAGGTTTCGCCAATGATGTGCCTCCTCGGCTGCAGTTTGTTGGGGCCCGTGAGGATAGCATCTTGCAGCCTGATTTGGAGTTCTGGAGATGATGGCTGTGCCACTGTTGTGTGGGATGACATCACTTCTTTGCATGTGGTGAATGTCTGCAGCCATTGTTGACACCACTGCTGAGTTTGATATTAGAGTGGCAAGATTCCTCCTTCGCTGCCCTTAATGTCGCAGTCGCTCGTGGAGTTGCCTTTACACAATGTTGTCAACAGTCGGTAGCTCCCATGCTGATTTGCATGGAAGAGGGTTGGTCATCATCTGGTGTCCCCCGGTTGACATGGGTGGCTCAGCTCCTTCGACACTACCCCGGCATGTCACCTCTTCCCTGGTAGGGAACACCTCCTGGACACCCCATGAAATTTTCGGTTGCTAGTCGGGTGCTCCTGGAGCATCACCTGTGGCTAGCAAAGTGGTAGAGGAAACTTCCTCCATCAAGGTGGGANGGAGTGCACAGCTCGCACCAAGCATGCGCATGCAACACGCAACAGCCCAACAGCGCCGCCGTAGTGCAGTACAGTGCAAAATAGTGGCATGAATTTGTGCATGCGGGTGTAAGTGAATGCTACTTGCCCATGAAATGAATTTGACTTTGATACGTTTTGTATTATAAGTACATTGAAGAGTTTAAAAATGTAATGTAATTTATCAGGAGCACCAAAAAGTTATATTCGTTTTAACTAATGTAGTATTTAGCAGATAAGGTTGTGAAAATGGTGTTGCTGCTTGTATCACTTTTGGATTCGCTTCACTGTAAGGTAGCCTGCTCTTTGGCTGACTCGGCTCCCCATTATTTTTTCTCCTCTAATTTGCCTCCCTTGATTAAACCTCCTTGTAGTCACCTTTTTTTAATTCAGGGGTTAGTTTATATAAGATTTTGCACGACTTGTCCACTCTACGCCTCATTCTATGCGTGTGAAAATTGTCGCGTAGTCATGACGCCTGCGAGACTTTATTTAAATTTATATCTGAGCTAAAACTGTCAGTTTACCCATCCTGTGGCCACAGTTCTATGAAACACCGTTTAATGTAGTTGTGTGNATATCTGAGCTAAAACTGTCAGTTTACCCATCCTGTGGCCACAGTTCTATGAAACACCGTTTAATGTAGTTGTGTGAGCTGTTCAATATGCTAGAGCCTGTAAAACAGTGAGTCGTGGTCGCAGCTTTTAATGTGTGGGTTGGTTTAGTGTTTTTGAAATGATATTGTGGTTTAATAATGTGTTTTTCTTGGGCTTTAGAGTGTGTTCTATTTTTTATAAATTCTGATTTTGGATGCCTGCCTAAATTTTAGTTTCGGCCTAGCTAATGTCTTGCTTCTCTGTATATTTCCAGTTACTTAACATGCTGTGTATAGTTTTTGTCTGCTGCACAATGATTTACTTAAAGTTGAATTGTCGCTACTGTGCTACCACGACTTCAGCCTTGGNATAGTTTTTGTCTGCTGCACAATGATTTACTTAAAGTTGAATTGTCGCTACTGTGCTACCACGACTTCAGCCTTGGGCGTAGTCTGTTGAAATGTTCTAATTTTCGTCGTTGATTATTTAATTCGATGAAGCTATTGTTAGGGTCAAAAAACTGCCTCTATCGATTCACTATAACAATTACTAATTACTTTGAATTTAACTAGTCATCAAAGTAACTATTTGTATTTTAGAAATGTGTTAATATTATTCTGTTCGTTTTTCAATTAAATATTTGTTGTATATTTTGGAGTAATATAATATATTTGAATATGCAATTGCACAGCAATTTAATCTTTAGTATGAGTTAAACACTCATACTAAAGATTAAATTTAAGTATATCTAGTCAACAGAGTTATTTTTGATATTTTTGAAATCTATTATACTACTTGGCTTGTTTGCCAGTTAAATATTTATTGCACTTTTGAGCTATGCAATACATTTGAGAGAAAAATTTAAACTTTTTGTTTGAGTAATCTAATCTATATTTTTTTTTTTTTTTGTATTTTGAGTCTTTTGCATTTATAATTTTACGTGTCATAATTGTTGTAAATTTTCAATGAAAATGTTTAATCGTTAGGTGCTGCTAACTTGTAAAATATTCTGAAATTACAGAGCTTTAAAGTGTCGTCGGCTTTGTATTATTTGTTTTACAGCGCAAATAATTCTTCCCCACACTGCTACGTTTTTCTCATATATGTCTTTTGTATTTGCTATGTGAAATTGCCGAGGTGGGATTCATATACACTCTGAAGAGGGACGAACTGATCAATTTTCTATCCGACCTCGTTTATAATTTGGTTGAGGTCTTGACAGTGGTGGAACTGTGCCGAATGGCCATGTGCTGTTGGCATCGCCAGGGTCTGATGGCGCTTCCCTCCGAGCGAGCGAACCAGGTAAATGTCACCAATGGGCTCCCTAAAATTTACAAGTTATTCATGCTTTCTCTTCAATGTATTTCTCCACTGACTTCCTAACCACCTGTCCACATTTTGCAATTTTTTATTGCCTTAAATTAATTAGCCAGTTAATATTTTAATTCAGAGGACAGTTTGATAAAAGCCATTGCCATCAAGTGTAAAGGATTTATGTTAGAGTTACTCCATGAGGAGATATGTCCATAGAAGTTTGTATCTTTTTGGGTTTTAAATGCAGAGTGATTTAGGCTCTGTTCCTCCTGTGTATTAAACGCGAGTGTGAACATGATTTTATTTTTAGATTGCAAAGGCCAGGTGTGCCAATGTGAGTTTATAGATATTATCGGTGCATATCCCGATTCCTTGTGTCTGCAAATGAACGAAACAGATTTAGTCAGTGACATAGTTGACAATTTTCTGCCGCCCCATCCCCTCAACATCATCCCCATGAACATGCACAATGCACACTCGTTTCCATGCAATGTAATTTGGTCGAACTACGCCAGCTGGCAGTCGAGGTTCAAGGTTGCCTTGTGACTTCCAGTAAATTTCGTGTTTGTTTTCCCCCTCCCATGCGAGCCGACTGGGAAGGCATCTCCACGCTGCCCAGCTCCCTTTGCAATAGACATACTGTTGAGAAACGTCGTTCTCCGGTGTGATGTAGTAATTGCGCTGCTCTAGGTCATGCAAAGAGAAATTGTCAGCTCAGCATACATTCAATGTTAGAGAGGAAATGTTTCCGATGCGGCGAGTTCGGACACCTGCGTAGTTCCTGCCAAAAGACAGGAAACGAAATGTGACTGGAAATGGGCGTGGGCCTTCCAGTCGCGTAAAAAATAAAGTCCTGCGCACTGTCAGGAATTGTACAGTGTTAGTCACTTGTGGTGACCACATTTTTCCTCCTTGGTTGACACCAGGGCTACCCATTGTGTTATGAGTGATTCCTTTTTAAATAAACTGCTGGATTCCAAGATAATTTCCAAGAGGCATTTCACTTGTATTTCAGAGAAATATATGTGTAATGCAACAGCGACATCGTTAATTCGGAAGAAGTGGTGAACCTATACTTTTGGATTGGTAGGTTTTCTTGGATGTTTCCATTTTGTGTTTTTCTCATTTGTCACACAACCTGATTTTAGGCATAGCATTTTTAGGTAAGACTAGAGCGTCAGTTAACCTTGACGAGTTGTATTTTTCATTTGTGTTTGCTCCGAACATCAGTATGGGATTTCAATTCGACGCAGTTCCGGGTGTGTTTTCTGGTTTGTTGGATGGCACTAGTTGTATCAATGAATTTCGTGTGCATTTGAATCAATAGAGGGAGGAATTTAACGATGTCATACCTCCATGCATAGAAAAGTTTGACTTCTCCTTTAGAGTTTTTCGCTGACATAAGACATCCTGGTCTGTGACTGTCATTTTAAATGCTCCCTTCCCAAGCACCGGGCATTCCGAGAAATCATTCAGAAACTATTAGAAGCAGGTCTGATAATCGCTTCTACCTCGGATTATTGTTCGCCGGGATTCTTGGTGCGTAAAAAGGATGATTACAAATACCGATTGGTGGTTAACCTTTCCTGGTAAATAAAACGATTTATAAGGATCATTTCCCCTTGCCAATCATTGATTGCGCCCTTCAGCACTTGGGTAAAGCCTGTGTGTTTTCCATCTTAGATTTGAACAACAGTTTCCATCAGTGTTTACTTGTATCCTCGTGTAGGGAATACACTGCCTTCAGTACTCCTTGGAGCCAATACGAGTTTACTCCTATGCCTATGAGCTCCAATTTCGGTAGTCAAGCCTTGCCATATGTGGTGAATTTAATCTTGTCCGAATTTAAGTTCAAATTTTTCTTTAATTATATTGATGATATTATTGTTTATAGTGATGACCTTGAGTCTCACTTGTCTCATATCTGCCAGGTTTTCCTTAAAATGCAAGAAGTAGGTCTGACTGTGAATCCACATAAAGTCACCTTAGGATCCAATAAGGTAAATTTTCTTGGAAATTTGTTCTGTGAGGGTCGTTTGATGGTTGACCCCGACTGTGACCCCATATTTAATTTCCCTTTTCCGAAAACTCTTAAGGGAGTACAGGAATTTCTTGGCATATTAGGTTATTACTTCAGGTTTATTGACCATATTTCTGGAATAGCAGTGCCTCTTAATTATTTAAAAAAGAAGGGAGTATAATTTTAGTGGGGTCAGGAGCAGGAGTCGGCCTTTTCGCCGCTTAAAGAAAATCTAGTTTTTCCACCGGTGTTTCTTCTTTATATTTCGCGCTGATTTATAGTCTAAGTGGATGCCGCTTCTCTGGCATTAGGGACAGTCCTAAGCCATTAGTCTGAGTTGGTTTTGGCGCCTGTCACCTTTGCCAGCTGCAGTTTGACTGAAACTGAGTGGAGGCTTGGCATTTATGAAAAGGAAACCTTTGCATATAAATTCAGACTTGAGAAGTTCATCCATGCATAGAACATGATGAATGCGACCTGTATACTGACTATCAAACCTTTATTGGGTTCTCAGCCATCTCCAACAGCTGGGAAAATTGGGTCTCTGGATGCTCCACCTTTCTCGTTTACGATTTAAGGTACAAATCATGTTCGAGGCTCTGATAATAAGGTGGCCGATGCTCTGTCGAGATTGTATGACCCTGCATATTTCGTAACAGACGAGTTGGCAGCTCCTGAGGCTTCCCTCAACTTCATTCAGGGTTTCTCTGAATTTTTTGTCAAGCTGCATCAGGCTCAGGGTGATGAAGGTTTCTGTATTTAGGTGCTAAGTAACCTGTACAGTGGTGTCGCACTTCCGTATATGTTGGATAACGGAATATTGCATTTCAGTGATAAGAGTGGCCGTGCATGCAAAATTGTAGTTCCTGTTTCTTATGACCTATAGTGTTGTCCTGCTTTCACGATTCCGTGTTTAAAGGGCACCTATGGGGCCAGCAAGACTTTCAACAAAATTGCTGTTAATTTTGCCTTGCTTATGTTTAGGGGCGACGAGTCAGATTTTGTGCGTTTGTGCGATTTGTGTCAGAAGTGTAAGCAGGCTAAACATGCCAATGTTGGGCACAGGCAGTCACACAGATTCTCCAGGCTTCTTGCAGCATGGTCCGCTTAGATATTTTTGGTCCTTTAATTAGAGTAAACAGGGTAATATTTGTATTTTTTATTTTGTTGGACACTTTTACTATTACAAATTTTTTTATCTTATTGTCATTGATAAATATAAAAATGTCATCTATCGTCAATGCTCTTACAATTCAGATGTTGGAAGGTTTTCAGTGCCCCTATTTAAATATTTAATGATAACGCCAAATATGTCACTTCAAATATATTTTTTAATATGTGTTTTCTTTGGGCAATCATGTATTTCACCTCCAGTCTGTATTACCCCCTGGGTAACCAAGTTGGACGATTCAATAAGAATCCTAAGGCCTGTTTGACCATCTTTAATAGTCAAGATCATACGTTGTGGGACCAGGTTTGGGATGTCATAAATGTGGTATTTATTAGTGCTTTGCATGATTCCACAGGAGTTCCACCCCCTCGCATATTCCTTGGTTGCCCTCTCAGTCATCCCTTGTTAAATATATGGAACAACCCTCCCTTTCCTTCCCCCCTTGGTGATACTGACCGAGATAGTTTGCTTTAGGAGGTCCACCACAGTCTTGGCAGATATGGAAAGAGATGTGACAGAGAAGCTGATACCGATATTTATAGGGCCTTTCAGAATAAATAAATGTTTAGTACTTGGTCGAGCGCAGCATGTGTCGTCTCACTCTCTTTACCCAACTTTTCAGAAAATGTACCACATGTGTCAGGGGAATTTCCAGGAAGATTCTTCAGAAGCTGCAACTGTGTAAGGAGACTCTCATGATTGAAATATTTGGCAAAGACACCGAGTCTAGTGCGTAATTCAACTTGTGTAGGTACTTTTCACTGAAGTGAATGCATGGTGAGCCTTTCGAGTTCACATAGTTGTTCCAGCACACTCTGCTCAAATCTTGCCGAAAGCTTGTTCTTAAGGAGAACTAAAGTTTGGTAGTATTCTAGTTTAAGACTGTCTTTCGCCTGCATTTTGGATTATGGCTCTGTTCTGGATGCATGGTCGTAGCATTGTGGCACCTTTTTCTGTATGGGCTCCACTGGAACATCCTACCCAAGCTCTTCGGCTGTTTCTTTTGTCTGCTCGTAGATTCTGTTGAAGTCTGTTTCTGTTCTCAGCTCTTCCAATTATATAATTACTAACAGAGTAGAATGCTTTGCACCCGAAGCAGTGATACTGGGATTTTGAAGAGCCCGAGCCAGTTCTTCGCAAGGACTTAACAACTCGATACTTACATTCAGAAAGAAGAGTGTTTCAAATTTTCTCAATCTGCTACTCCACCCATCGATAGCAGACTTCCTCTCATCAGAAATCGCTCCTTTTTCATTATTGATAGCTTTCAAAGTTCTTTGAACTCTCTTGTATTCTTTCTTGAACCTTTTAAGTGAATTTACTCTGGCACTCCAGCATGTAGGAGACAGTGCAAGAACTTGAGTTGGTTTTGCAGTGACCACATCATCGTCTCCAGCTCCACTTTTGCAAGGAGGCAGGTCTATATCTTCGTAGACTGTTATCCTTTTTGCAGAATCCATAATGACATTGGATGCATCTTTGACTGCGCAGAGTATATCGCAAATCCCACTTCTCTGACGAGCTACTTCTTGTAAAGCTAAGTCAAGTGCATGGTTCGCTCAGTGTATATAAAAAGACTTCTGCTGATCACTATCAAATCTTTTGAACTCCTTTCTCTCTTCCAGACATATTAGCACCTCCATCGAAGTAATTTCCACAGAGATTGGAAGATTCATTCGGAGAAGCACATCCTTTATTAGTATACTATATTATTTATACTATATTATTTATACTATATAATATTTAGTATAACCATAAAAACATTTATTTCGCTTCTAAAGCTTGTGCTTGAACAAACCGAATACATACAGAGAACTGCTCCTGGCCAGAACAATCAGTAGTGCTATCTGCAATAATAAAGAACCATGGAGCAATTTTAATTTCTGCTATAATTTCATGCATAACTTTGTGAGCCATAATCTCGATTATTTCGTTCTGTATCTCAGGACTAAAGCAGTTTTCTCGTTTTTTTTTAGCCATAGCTCCAGTTCCTCAATTTCTGATTTTCTCTCTTGTAAGAGCATGGCAAGATTCCCAGTGTCACTTTCGGACCTCGTATAGCACTTACAGATCGCACTATATAATGTATAAAGCTAATTATAGCAAATAAGCACATTTGAGCATTTCTTTGCTCCCTCACATGGGTCTCTGACATTTGAGAAATAATCGGAACAGAATTTGCTCTGCTTATTATCATCCGCAAATATTTCTTGTGGAATGAACTCTTTTCATGACCTGCAAATTTTGCGGTAGCATCCTTCCAGGAGCGAAAGCCTACAGAAATGAAAGCTAGTTCTGCATCACTATACCACACCATGTTTTCCTATTCAACTATGTTGCATGCCATAATGCACACAAAGCATACATACAACACTATCTTTTACACTATCATAGAGAAGCCATTCGTAATTTCTAAACCATTGATGTCGGGTTCTCCTTCCACGATTAACTCCGTTGGTTCTGGTAGGAAAGAGAAGTGTATTTTGAGAATGGCATTTCTCACTGATGAAGGCAATATCAAGAACATTACTGTCACCGGCTTGCCAGGCAATCCTATTTCTCAAATCAACCACAACTTTTTCGTTCGTTGCGTTTTCAGCAAATGCGGAAGAACCTAAAATAAATAAATTAACGTATGTAGTGTCGGTGGCATAAATGCAGAACTGATAATTTCATTCACAAAACCAACTTTACTGTGTGGAAGTATCACTCTACCAAACTGAGGTGAAATTCCCATAGATGCAAAGGAAGCAAATTATATTTACATGTAAAGAAACATTAACCTGTGTGTGTGTGTGTTTGTGTGTGTGTGTGTGAGCGTGTGCGTGTGCTTGTGTGTTTGTGTGTGTGTGTGTAATAAATTTACCCAACAATTAAATAAATTTTCCCAGACGGAAAAATTTGCCTGAGCACAGTTGGGCAAAATTCCATGAAATGTATATAGAAATGCTTCTCACATACTGAAGAAAAATTATTTTGCAATAACAACACGAAAAAATTTACGCAGTTATACCATGCAACTTTTTACATAATTCTTTTTTCGTCACAGGACCCAAAAATGGGTAACATACACGTTTTCTTCTTGATGTTGTTCTTCAGCTATTTTCGTTCAAATTTTGTACCTACGATGTGTTTTGCAGTCACGTGATAATGGCCACATAATAAACTACATTTATTTGAAAATAACTTGCTGTTCACTGATTTTTATACGAAATACTATGCATGTATACTTTTATGTATGTATTAGAATGTGCCCCTTCAAATATCAACCATATTTATTACATTGGCATGTTGCCCATTATATTTTAAAAATCTTCTGCGATTTGGCAAAGATGAACAAATGTCCCTTTGAACCACATTTTAGTAGGCTAGCTACTACTTTAAAACATATTTTGGCCTCTCATAATGTTATTTGTTACGCACACATTTAATATCATCTCCGTTGTGAAATGTCAAATTAATATTGCAAAATTTTCACTTTCATGCCTTATCCAGGACTCGAACCAGAATTTCTCGCTCTGCAAGCTAGAACACCTGTGTTTACATAAATTATGAATCACGTAGATTTGCGACTAGCAACATCCAACAAAATAAACCTTTGAGTCGCATGAACTTCTGGAAAAATTTTAACGAACTTTACATCCTTCATAGCGTTTGCAATGACATTACAAGAGGACATGAATTGATTTGAATAAGTTTGAAATGCAAACACTGCAGAATAGGTCACCGGAGATGTGTAAAAATAACAGTATCGTGGAAAACATAATCATTAGTCATATAATAGTTTATGAATCTGATACATTAATTCTTCTTAATAACTTCCTGTTAAATTATTTGTAGATTCATAGTGATTTGTAATTTATGCCTACTCAAATAGAGTAATCACACACAGTAGAAAATATAAATGTACCAAGGTACTGAAACTTTAATTATAAACATGTAACATAAATGGTTTTCGAGATCACATGTAGTGTGGACTGTATGATTAACTGTTTAAAAAGTCAGTTCGTTTCAAACTTTCTTGAGGTAAATAAAACAGGCTATATTGTTCCCATTGTGCTCTATAATGTGCTCCTTGTGCCCATTCTGACCGCCGTAGTCACATCAACTGCGCCAACTACGCCAAGCCGCACCAATATCAGGTGAACAGTACGTAGTACAGGTTGACAGGAACGAAACTTGCACCTTCTTGCCAACAATTACTACGTGACTTAAGATACAGTTTTACTTTATTTATTACAAGAGGTAACTCTTTTAATAAATTAGTAGGCATGTTTACCCCAAAGCCACAGCTGTTGGGCGCATGGGCCATTGGTCGTTACGTCGTAGCAGCTTGCACCGCGACATGCGATGTAACGCACCACGAAGTGACGTCGACTGGCCTGTAGAGCGAAGCTGAAGTGCTAAGTGCCCCAAAATGCAACCAATAGTGCGCAGCATTTTTCTAAACATATCACACAACTTCATCTCATTCAAAACTACAGTCAGAAGTGGGTTTTATTGTATTAGGAGCCATCGAGCATGGCAACCTATTCCCCTTTGCCCAGGTGGACTCATCCATCCCTTCAGGAGACACTCACCTGGCAACACTGTAGCCAGTGAAATACAAACACGTCACCGGAAATGAAATACTGAGATTTTCCGTAAGAAAACCATAAAACTGTATTTAATGACTATTTATAAGGGAGTAATTGTGTTTTCATAAAAGGAGATTGCCCATAAAGGCCTCCATTAAAGAAACATTTCATTAAGTGCGGTGACACTCCTAGTCAACTTCATAACATCAAGCTTAACAGACATTTGTTAATCAACAGAGGTGTCTCAAATGTTTCCTTTAATTTATATAATATTTTACTAGGGGGGAATAATGCCACATAGTTCTTATGTCAGTTCATGTGGTCTGTAACGGAACAAGACGCCATCCACTTGTTCGCATCAGCACACGAGCCAGGCTGACAGAATGGTCGTCCGCTCCGCGAGCTTCCTCGTTACCATCATTTAGGCTGATATCACTTCATTACATTAGTAATTTAATTAACTGGATCATTTTATTTCTTTCTTTTATGTACCGAGGGGAGTACCACCTGCACTCTCACCAGAGATCTTGATGCTACCGCGTATATGCATAACACCACACTGACTTAGATTCTCACACACAGGTCACCAGCAGACCGTAAGTTCTGGGTGCATATCTTTTAATATTCACATGTCCACTTCTTGAACATGTAATTAAGTATGTGAATAAACAACTTGACAAAATTCAGTGAGTGTTGATTCATTGTCCTGTGGGACACATAGGGTGCTAAATCCCCTGCAGAACCACTCACAATTTTTCTAATATATTTCAGGCATACGAGAGGGCCTACAGTCTCGGAATAAGGTCAACATGTTTGAGAAGTATAATATTAAGTGTGTGACAATTTCATCTTAAAAATGACAGAGGCATCCATGGCCCCTGGGTTGTCGACCGCATGACCCACATGACTAACTCTCTGCTGAGTTATGGTGCGGGCAATTCTACAGTCAAATAGCCCTGGGTCACCTCGATCATGTCAGTATGTAACTCTGTACACTATTCGGCAATACAATTTACTTGAGTTAACCGAAACTTGTGAGTTCTCATTTAGTGTTGTATTCTGGGTCCTGGCCCTATCCAGATAGTCATCGGGGCCTTAAGGGGGCATCCTTCATTTATAAGGTAAAAAGGTAAAATTAAGGCATGCTGGGGAGGCTGAAAACCCTTTCTATACATAATGTTTTCCTGCAAACTTGAACTGTGTGTGTTAGCGGATACAGCCACATTGTTGTTCGGCCCACGATCCTGAGAACTGTGACTTTGTGCTAACTTAATAAGCTGGTGCCCATTCTATTCGAAATAGGAATATTGTGTAATATTCTGATTTTTCTTAACATAGTCGCTGGACGACGTCCGCTTTACTATCCCCGACTGCTCTAGTAACATTAGCTGAATAGTTCGAAAAGATGCTCTATGGGCCAATGTTGACATGAGACTTTGGCAAAAGTGGGTCCACTGTTGTGCTGTGATGTAAACAAGCAGCGAAGGTGAGGTGGAGTCGATGATGCAACATAGACTGATATAATCATTGAGCGCAGCGCTGGGGAACTCGAAGTCGCACGCAAACTTCCTGATCGGAGTGATGAACGAAATGCCTGAAGGGAAAGGAGGGGGTATGTGTTACCCGCCTTCACTTGTGCTAGGTGTGGTGATGACATGAAGGGGGAGGACGGAGTTGTTCCCACTGTACCTCCCTCGGTCGTGATGGGGGAGGCTGAATGGCCCATCGTCCTGCCCCCACTGTGTGGCAGCAATGGTGACAAAGGCTCATGTTGGAGAAGGGGGAGAGTCTGGTGCTAGTCGCAGTGATAACACAAAGTCACTCGGGTCAGGGCTGAAACACGAATGACTTGGTTACACTTTCTGTGTACTGTGTAGCAGCACAGGATTCCTGCCGCACTCCTTGGACAAAATGTTTGAAGTCAGCCATACCTGTTGCTGTGTACGCTAGCTACCGACCAGTTGCGGTGTTTGAACAGTACCAAGGCTATGACATAAAATGAATGTTGCAGCTCTTTACATAGGTAGCAGTGATAATCTTAAGTGCACTGAGAAATGCATTGGCTTCAACACAAAATGTTTGTGAATGTGATTGCACCTCTGTCTGAAAGTCTGTTTGTTGTCACTGCGAAGTTCGTCACCGAAATTATTTCTGACATTAGTGTGCAATTTTACACGAGGTTGGGGCAAGAACAATGGACACAGTGTGTTCATTTAGTCTTCTCTCTGCTTACCTTTCTGAAGAGCAGTCTGCTTGCAGCTAGGGTGGCGAGCAGATTGGC